>JAMKCH010063587.1:0-142150 GCA_023653785.1 Ophioderma brevispina
TTACCTCAAACTCCTCAGGTGACAGCGCAGACCCTCCTACTCTAACTCTTGTTTTTGCTCCTTCAATCATACAGACTCATCACCGCTATACCACCACTTATAGTTATACACCTATTCCTCATTCCCACTCCATCACTTTCTCGGTATTATCAAAGCCTTTCCAGATCCACAAGCCATCTACAGTTCTCCTTTTGACCCTCGATATTCCTCCCGCAACCTCCTCAAAACAAACACTGCATCTATCGCCCCCGGCATTAACATAAACCCGAATTGCATCTTATCCACTTTCACCATCCTCCGAATTCTGATACCCTCTCCACAAGTTGCTAGCATGCTCCAGACACTCACCACCCCCATACGCGCCACAGCTCACCGACCCCTTTCCCTCAAAAATTGGAACCACCAAACTCACAGGCCCCTCCACGGCACCCCCTCCTCCATCCAACACCCTTCCGAAAAAACTCCATCATCACACACAATCCCTACCTCTCCACTCGCAATAAATCATACTCAACAACTCACCTCCAAGGGTCCAGCAGCCTTTCCGATTTTCTTTCTCCAATTGCATTTACACTTTTCCCGACTGACTCTCTCAAACTGGCCCTTCCACCACATCAGCATCCACTCTCTGATCCCATTCATTCTCCTCAGTCATGATTATCTCCATATGCTCTTTCCAGAATTACCTCTATCTCTCTCACGGAAATTCAACTTTCCATAATTCCGCTCATATCTTCCCCCTTCAAATCTCTTCCTTCCTTTTTATCATTGCCTTCACTCACTTTATAAACCCATGGGCGTAATCGGGGGGGAACGAGGGGGACATGTTTCCCCCCCCCCCCCCCACGTTTTTGGGGTGGGGGACATAATAATCAAATGTTCCCCCCCCCATGATTTGTACTAAGGCCTACCCGCCCGCCTTACCATGGAAGATACGGACTAGCCACGTCGACCCTTCCCTCGTCGAAAAAAAAAGTCAACAATGCGACAATGGACACTTCCTTACGTTGGACAAATATCTGTCTGTACCCCATGAATTCCAAAAATTTCTGCGCTACGCGCGACGTATATAGAGGATTATAGAAATGATTTCAATGCAGGGCCTTTTTTGTGTGAGAAATGATGATAAGTTTTATGAATGGGCTGAAATTTTGTACTTTTCCTTACAATGGCCAACACGTGCACTGAAGACTCACCAAGTCCATCGAATTTAGAGGGGGGTCGTTTACATATAAAGACAAAAAGCATACTTTTCAAAAACAAACAAAAATAGGCTTACGCAAACATTTGCGTCATGCAGTCTTGTCGAACGGGAAGTTTAAGGTGGCGGTGAAGTCAAGGGGGGGAACTTAGTCAATGGCCCAGTTTTTAGTTTGTTCATGTGTAACGGCATAACATGGTCTCTTTACCGATATTTTAAAACAGAATCTATATATATTATTTTTTCCTCATATTGTGTCATTTTACTTTGCTATGTTACGCATTTTGACCAAGAACAATCACAAGGGCTGAACGCAAAAGGGCGGGTAGGTAATAATTTCGGTTACGGGCAATACTGCCGTGCTATTCGGCGCGGGGGCGATTTGTTGTAATGAGCGCATCAGAAACGCCTTGATGCATCGGTTCGATATGACGCATGTCAATGGTAACTTGTATGCAATTGAAAATGGTTTGCCCCAGTGAGTTGCTTTTGCAAACAGAATGGGATTTAAATTTCACGATTTGAGTCTCATAAATTGTTGAAATTTTGATCATAAGTATCCAGATGAAGCAATTTGACCTGGTCATAAGAGGTTGTGAAGAATAAAGATGAAAACGCTTTGTGGTTTGGAGTAAGGCTATTATTTTGTAGCGAAATGGGGACAATATTGGGAACAAAATGGCCATTTCTTCTCTGTGTTTTCAACTTCGGCGAAAGTCGTAAATTTTTTTTTTTTTTTTTTTTTTCGTTTCCAGTTACAATCGGAAATCCATATCAACAACAGGTAGAATGAAATGCAATCGTATAGAGAATATCAAAATCTAGGGTCGGTTAATTTTTTTGATTTTTTTCATTTTTGTGTTAAAAATCGTGATTTTTATGTCAACCTTTGAACAATTTGGCGTTGTTCCAATTGGGAAAACACCGCGGTTTTTGGCTTTTTTTTTTTGGCAAATAATTTTATAAATGAGTGCAGAAATTTTGAAAAAAGGGGAAAATACCGACCCTAGAACATATGACTCTGTAAATACAAATACGAACAAGGGCACATTATTTATAACAATTTCCTATCTTTTTATTTATAGGGACCAAAAAAAATGAGTGGTGAAAATCTCCATTTTTTCTGATTTTCCTTCACAAAAATACGTATTGTTGGGGGGAAAAATGAGGTGGGGGTTTATCATATTTAAATTCCCTTGAGTCATTTTCCTTTCTCAAATCTGTATACTTTTTATAATATTTTGGACAACAATTAAGAAGATAACGGCAAAACATTTTCCTCTCTGTCATATTGGTCATGTTAAGGCTGCGGATTCACAGCCACCTTAAGGAGGCTAGGACACGGTAGCTCCGCGCACTAGATTCCCTGGCCACTGTTCCAAGTTGGTTTCCAACAAAAATGCTTACAAGGTTTTTACAAGTTTATTTAATCTCTGTGCGACCAATACAGTTGGTATTAATCAAAGCGAAATGTGTATAGCACAATATTAATTATGTATAACTTACAGAAAACATACATTTTTTTTTACCAAAATATCTACTCAAACCTTTCATATACAGCGACACAAATTTTTGCAAGGCTGGATAATTCCCCTACTTGTGTTTGAATATCCATGAGGGCACTCATTTTAAGAGTATTTGGGCGGATTCTGCAGCAAGTCTTCAAGTATACCGTTTCCTTTCATCCGCAAAAGAAGGACATTCGAAAAGGTAGTGGAATTCATCCCCCAGTTGATGGTTTTTGTACATTCTGAACACACTCTGTTTTTCTGCCTTGCAATACCTCGATAGCGTCCCGTGTTGATAGGAGTTTACTATTGCCACATCTAAATTTACACAGCCCGAATACGATCACCTGATTGAGAAATTGAACAAGATAATTTGTCAAACTGAAAATTTTGATTTGAACCAATTCTGTAATTGTTACAAGAACTGTTAACATTCACCTCTGCATTCCACTTTTGTCTAAAGATATCCCTCAAGTTTTTTTTCTTTTAAAGTTTTTCTTTAGCCATTGAAATGGTTTGACCAACTCACTCCAGGTCCCGAATTCCAAGGTATGGATAGGCCAAACATTATCAAGAAATAGAATTTAATTTTTTCCTTCAACCATGGAGAATGGTAGACTCCTTTGTCGTAAAGAGAGAGCGTAAAATAGTCGTAGAGCAGTGGGCGTGGGTCTTAGCGTTTAGAGAGCTTGCCTTTTGGACCCAATGGTCCGCCCCGTTCAAATCTGCAGTTGGGGCCTAGCCTACTGCCTGGATTTATTCTAGGTTACCAATTCTGGAATTTCATTTTGGTAAAGAGGAGCCCTATTGATTAAAATCAAATTGCCACTCGCCTCAATGGCCCATTTGATATGGGCAACAATGGAACCAATGAAATCTCTCACTGTACCCATTGTGTGGTGGTCCTCGTCATTTGTTTGGATGTAGCAACAGGGCGCTGATTAAGCTTGCTGGCCCCACGGCCATTTTGGTAAAAGCTGCTTTGGGGTCCTCTGTCCCTAAAATATTGTTGAATTAAAAATAATGTTTTAAGCGCTGTGATTAACCTTGGTTTTATCTTGTAAGAGCGGCTATAATAAATGCCTGCATAGATAGAATAGAAATAGTCTGTTATATGATGGTAGAGAAGCTTACTGTGTTTTTGGTACTTTTTGACAAGCTTATAACCATACATTGACAACCTCTTGTCAATAATAGTACGTATTCCACTTCTACCTAATTCACCGTAAACCATAACATACAATTGGTTGTGTTGGATTCTGAGTTCCCAAGAACCTGTTTTCAGATTTCAAGTTAAAAGCCTTTCTCAATTACGAAAATATCGTCCAAATGCCCTACTTTCAAACAACCGTAGAATAGGATGGGTGTTTTAACTATCTTCAAAAAGTTCTTTGAATGTTCAATTGTGAGATCAGTTTTCTGGCTTTGATATCAGCTTGAAACATCGCTCGTTCGAGCTAGCTCAACTTGTTTTATTCATGTTTTTTGTTCTAAGCTTGTTGTTATAATTAAACTTAGTCCCCAGATAGTTAAAAATCATCAACCGTTTTCGATGAAGTTGAATCACCAAATTTAAATTTACGGGACACTGGTTCTTCCTTTACCCCGTGAGAAAATAACGATCTTGGGTTTTGCTGGTATTGACAGTGAGATGCCATGATCGACAATAATCGAATAACAGCATCTAGGTCAGCGTTGAAGTTCATATTTCAACCTCGGCAAATCCAATTGTGTCATCACTACAGAGTGTAAAAGCTCAAAAACACTGCAAACATCATCGTTACTTAAGTAAGGGGTTCTCAATATCTTTAGATATATCACCGAGACCAATTAAGTAAACTTGCTATGAAAAACTCAAAATCCGTTTTTTTTTTTTTTTTTTTTGTTTTTTATTTAAAAACATTGCAATAGAAAGCGGAGATAGATTGTTTCTCTCCCTGCCCTTACAACCATGTTTACAATTGAAGAAATCAGATTTTTTTTTTTAAATTTAAGATTTTTGATTGGTTTGCATATTATACATGTTATCTATGACCGTAATGACTTTACCATTGAATACCATTGAGATAAGTTTTTTTATTAACCATCAAATATTGTTTCACTATCGATTAGATCAAATGCCTTCTTATAGTCCCTATGATGCACAGTACACAAGCACGCTTACCCTTGTAGAGGTAAACGGTCTATAATGAGAATAAAGAGGCATATTGAGCAGTGGTAGAATAACCTTCACGAAAACCGGCCTGCTCCTCACCCAGGAATTCTGTAAACCTTCAACCATAATCAAAAGTCTTTTTTTAATATTGAAGTGGAAAAGTTTTGCCCCAGGCAAACTTAGCAAAGTAATACCTCTATAGTTGTTATCTGGATCCATCAGGGGAACTTTAATTCTTAAAGATAAGGTTTGATATTGCCTTTCGTCCAATTAACTAGGCAACGACACTGTATCGAGAAATCAAATTGAAAGTTGCCCAGTCATAGTAACCATATTCATCAGGAAGGACAATTTTTTGAAACGTCATTTGTTTTAAAGAAATCGAACACCGTGGTATTTTAAATTCAAATTTTATTATTTTTTGGATGTTTCCTTAATTGAAACCCAAATTTCTGAATATCGTCGATAGGCTTTTAATTTCTTGGTTGAAATGCTCTGATTGATCGAATTCCTCGGATCGAAACTTTTTTGGTGTCCAGAAAGTTGCAACTAATCATAAAGCATTATTACTTTTGATTTAATTTACTGTAAATGGTTAAAAAAGGGGTGCAGTGGTGCATACGTTTCCCGATTTCGCCGCTTTGTTGGTTGCGTCCATTGAAGTATTTTCCATTAATCTCTTGATTGGGGGGGGGGGGGGGGGGGGGCTGGTTTTTTTTTTTTTTTAATAAATCATTAAGGCTATGAAATTTACTTGTAAAGACCTTTTTTGGCCTTTTCTGAATGAATCTTTTTGTAACAAAAGACCATTTTCACGAAGCTCTTTTTTATCAATCGAAGATTTAGTTCTCTTGTAACTTCTTTTGGTTTTTTTAAAGTAATATTTCGAATCGTAAATGATACGACACTCTCTCCTTAGTGAACCATGGTTTTTTGGGCAAGCTGTCTTTCTTGCGGATTTGTATTTTTGCCATCCCTTTAAGAGTTCTAACTAGCCTACATCAATCAGCAGGTATTTGATGAAAAGCTTTCACAAAATTGCATCCGTCAAGTTATCTATACCAGTCTGATCAATTTTACAATCAAAACTGTCTACAAATGACGCCAAGACTTTTTCGATTGTCAGAGCCCTTTAAACGCCTTTGATATAATTTTCTGCGTTAGCCTAGCCCAGTTTCTTCGTACAAGACTATGCTGCGTTACTAGAATCAGAAGATGCTTTATATCAACAAATTTTTCAACTTGTTTTGAAGTTTGTTGGGTTTGAGAGGGCTTCGTCCTCCTTAGAACATACCAGATATAAACAAATTGGAGGTGTTGTATCATACAGCATTTTGTCAAAAGTGTCCCACATAAAAATTATTCACCATCGGGAATAAATCCGGAGAAGCGATCACGTAATCAATTACGCTTGCGTTATCACACAAGTCAATTCACCATGATTCATATCATCAACCAAACGCCCGTTAATGATATGGATATCAAGACATCTACAAAGATCAATTAAGCTGTGACCATTCTTATTTGTACATTTTGCACCTAAGTTATAATATGCCTATCCGTACAAAAGCCGAGGGAGGTAAAGATCATTTTTTAGAGTCAACTATAGCATCAATGAGAATCACTGACTGCCGAGGTGTCGCGAAAATCATCGGACCCGTCAAGTAAAATAATATAAAAATCATTGAGGAGCCCCCTGTTCTTGAATTGAAATCACCAATTGAGGCGAATTGGAACACCGTCAATCGAGCTTTTTTAAGATTACAATGTCAGCTTTCTAAGTCATCAAAAATATGGGTGCTATGTCTATAAAATACTTTGAAGTTTTTCATTCATGTGGAAATATATGGTTTTGACCCCTAGAATAAAATCAACCCAAAAAGCATTCTTGGTCGACTTTTGAACCATTGAACGCATCAGAGCTTAAGATCATTGATGAAATCTATGCTCTTGGCATACTGGTTTTTTTGTATAATACAGAAATACCGTGAAATCCCACCCAAAAGAGGATGAGTTTTACGTTTTTTTAACCTTACAAACATCCTGATAACCAGGAAAAATTCCAGAATCAATATCATCAGTCCCTTAGTCCCTCGCTTAACAGATAATATCAAATTCATGGGATGTACTTTTCAAGATGCCGTAATCTGATTTTTATGCAAACCACAAAACGTTTAGTCCAAGTATAATTTAACAAAGGCAACCTTTTTGTCCGCCGTTTATTTCACCATTTTTTGACAAAGTTTGTGTTTGCTGTTTTGGGCGCCCCCGTATCTACCCGTTTAAAGCGCTGCGTATAGCGGTGCGGAGTGGCTTTCCCCAAGAATTGCATGTTCCACGCGTAATTTTAGGTTGAATCCTATCTTTTGCAAGTAACCAGCCCTCTACTGTGGTGGAGGGAATTGGTGATTTAAAGAAATCAAACGCGGCCTTTCCTCTTACATGAACAATTTCAAGTTCGGATGCACAGACTTAAGCTTTCTCTCTCAGATACCATTTGTCTTTTTCTATCAAGATCCCGGACACAATTAGAGTCGAATTTGGGCATTTCCCCTTAAAAGTATCTTATCATGTTTGTTGTATACTTTTACTTCTTGAGATATTTTTTTGTATTGTCGTTTAACCCAGATTGTTAGTACCCACGTGGATTGTAACGTGGGGTTTTTCCCCCTTCCCCAGCCCGGATATTGTCTACTTTTTCGGGTGACGTTGTTTCGATTCTACATCCAGGATAGCACAGTCGAACAACATCTCCTTCACTTTGGCACTTTCTGTCCATACGCTTGATTAGACCCTATCGCAAAATAACAACTTTAGCGGTTTTGTTTTTTGCCTTGATTTTGCAACTTTTGGCCGGGATACATGTTGATTAGTTTTGCCCTTGCCCATCTTTTTTACACCCTATAATTTACTTTGGGTTTGGAGTAAAGAGAGTGATTTCCCCTTTTCACTGCTTGTCCTTCTACCGTTTGAACAGATTTCCAACCTTCGTGATTAAGATCATCAGCGATCTGTTCAAATGGTGTTTCCTTCTACCTACCGACAGAATGTCAACATGTTGCTAGTTTTTCAGCGGGGCGTTAACTACCTGAAGTAACATGTGCTGAACCGATTCAGTTTTCGAAAGGTGAACGCCCCTGGAAACAGCCGCGTTTAACATACTGTACAGAAGGCCTACATTTGAGTTTTTGTACTTGACCTTCAGAGATGCCGATTAGCCTGTTTGCGCCAAAAGGTCCCCTCAAACTCTAAAGGTTGCATCTCGTGGAGTTTTTGCCATCATATTTCAACTTTTTAATTTCATTTTCAACAATTACTAGCTTGTAGTTTTGCGTTCTCGTTTTGAACTTGGCACAAAATCTCTCAGCATTTGTTTTCAAGTTTCCAGTTGAAATGTTTTTTTTGTCGGTCGCCTTAGCGACCCGACTATAGAAACCAATGCTCTCAAAATTGGCGAAAGGAGTCTATTTGCTAATAGCTGAAGGTCATTTTCATTAAATGTGTGTTTCTTTTATGAAAATGATCTGCGTACTCTATTAATTTTTTGAGTTTTTAGTGTGTGGGTGTGGTAATGCGATGCAATTTTCAGACAAAGAAATAAACTCATTGCATGTTTTGAAGTGCCTTAAAAAAAGCATTTCTTGTGATTTTAGTCCTCTTGAAGACTATGGCTTTTTGTTTGATGGGAGTTTGGGTTAAACGTTGGCCCAAAGGGATAGATAAAGGGTGAAGTAACACATAGGAGAGGTTAAAGTAAGAAATGATTCAGGCCACTTAGAGTTTTAATACTACGTACATGATTGAAGCTTTTTACAATTTATTGTGTTTGAATATTATTTAAGACGAAAGTGTTTAAGGTAATATCTTTCTTTGAAAAGACAGGAAGGTGTAACCTACATTAAATTTAAAGCTTAGAATTTGAGGATTGCAGTGTTTTAACAACATTTTGCGCCCATTGGGCGTTTTTTTTTTCTATTTTCCTTTTCATTTTTGAATGGATAGGAAGGTGTAACCTATGTTTTAAAATGTAAAGCTTATAACTTGTGGGATTCAGTTTTAACCACTTTGCGCCCCCAATTGGGCGGTTTTTTTTTCTATTTCTTTATTTGAATGACGAGTGTAACCTACTGTAATGTTGAAATTAAAAGCTTTATGAACTTGTGATTCGTTTTTAACACATTTTGCGCCCAATTGGGCGTTTTTTTTTCTATTTTTCTTGTATTTGGAAATGAGAGGAAGGTGTAACCTATGTTAAATTAACGCTTTTAACTTGGGGATTCAGCTTTAACACATCTTTTGGCGCCTCAATTGGGCGTTTTTTTTTTAATTTTAGTATTTTTCTTAAAATGCGTATAAAATGATTAGCTATGTTTTTTAAATTAAAGTCTTATAACTTGGGGGGGGGGGGGATTCAGTTTTTTAAACGACATTTTGTGGGCGCCAATTTGGGCGGTTTGTTTTTTTTTCTATCCTTCTTTATTTTTAAATGATATGAAGGTGTAACCTACGTTAAATTAAAGCTTATAACTTGGGGATTCAGTTTTAAACAACATTTTGGCGCCCAATTGGGCGTTTTTTTTTTTTTTTTTTTTTTTTTTTTTTTTTAAATGATAGGAAGGCGTAACCTTATGTGTTTAAATTAAAGCTTATATCCTGGGGGATTCAGTTTTAAACACATTTTTGCGCCCAATTTGGGCTTTTTTTCTATTTTTTCTTTATTTTAAATGACAGGAAGGTGTACCTATGTTAAATTAAAGCTTAATAGAACTTGGGGGATTATTCAGTTTTTTTAACACATTTTGGCGCCCATTGGCCGTTTTTTTCCTATGTCACATGTTATTTGAAATGACAGAAAGTGGTAACCTATGTTAAATATTAAAGCTTATAACTTGGGGTTTCAGTTTTAACACATTTTTGCGCCCATGGGGCGTTTTTTTCATTTTGGCTTTTTATTTGAAATGACCAGGAAGGGGTAACTATGTTAAATTAAAGCTTAGAACTATGTGAGGTCAAATGTCACACACCCAAGGTCAAAGTCAACGGGAAGATCAAAAGTTGTAAACAGGTGATTGGTTCTAATGCCAATCTTATGCTCATGTATACAAACATCTACTTTAACTTCAGTGTTATGAAATTTCTTTTTATACATGTTTTCTGTAGATGGTTTTTCTGTAGAAAACCATCTACTCCTTTAAATGGCTTTTCAATGTTTTTGTTCTTATTTCTTGTAAAATTATGCCTGGCCCGACCCGACACAGTTTTTTTTTTAAATACTTGTTACCTGAGAAATCTGTCCAAATTGTTGAAACATAATAAAACTGACCTCTTCTGTCACAGGTGATTGAGACGACTTGCCTGTAGGATGCCTTCATGGGACGGAGCTTGAGTGGCCGAGGTGAAGGCCTAGTTGAAGAGACAGATCCAGACTCTGGAGTTTTTCGGGTGGAGAATAACAGTAGTGTTAATAAGACCTCGGAGGCAAAAGCTCAGCAGCAGGTTCGGGTGTCGCTTGTATAAAGGTCACGGATGGAAGGTCGGCAACAGTCCCTTTGTTTGGGGCCAATTTTTTTCCCCAGGATGGTGTTAATCATAGGAATAACATGTGGGAAGTATATTCAGAAGAACTTGAACTGGCTTGCCGTGGCGTTTTCTTGAGTGGGACTCCTCGCCCGTAAAATCAGCAGCTGCTCCCGTGCATGCGTATTGCGCAAACTAAAACATGGAACGCGCGAGAATGCTTAACGTGGACGGTCAACCTAAAATGCCAAGAGACTCCAACACCCACCCTCGCAGGTAAAAAAAAAAAAAACGGGGGGGAAATCACCCAAAAGGACTTGGAAATGAATAATGGTCCATTGGTGATTTCATGAGTTTTTATATTTTCCCCCCACTGAGGCTTGGCGAACGTATAGGTTTGTACAATTGTACTTGTTTTTAGTTTAAAAAAAAAAAGAACTTTAATTGTAAGGATAGAATCCAATATGTTTTTAATTGTTTTTCTTAATGCACTGTTTTTAAGTTCTAAATTTAGGCCTACTCGTGTGTCACAACACCCCCCTCATGATTGTGGTTTTGACCAAAGATAGAATTTTCTAAATTACCTTAAAAAAAAGCCGAGATTTTCTTTATATATCTTACTCATGGTCTAGTATGTGTGGCCGAAATTTTACGTGCCGAATTGACCTGGTGACATAATTTTTCCTGTTTTCCGTTTACGATAGATGACAACACAGTGGGCCTATGGGGCACCCGTCCGGATCGACTTTAAATATGGAAAATAACTTTTCTGAGGAGGTGACTTATAAAACAAAAATGAAAGGTGTTAGAATCCATGCTTCACCTTTAAATTTGAGTGGCAACCCACTGGTCAAAAACCCCGTTATTAAAACACGGCGGGAAGTCGATAAGTGTGAATGGAGGAAAGAGGTCCGTAGTTCTATGTGGTAGAAGAGGCGATGCAATAATTCCGTTTCTAGAGGTCCCCTTTTGTAAATTTTTTAGCCTAACTTGTTCGGTTTCCCCTGCGCCTGCAGATTTTTCGAACTTTCACTGAGTTGCCAAAGGGCCTATGAAAATAATGAAATCAAGTCCCATGTCCCCCAAAGTTCGGAATTCGGGGGCGGCCACGGGTCCCTACCTAAAAAGTTACCCCTTCCCCCTCAGCGCTAAACCTCTATCTGTCTCCCCCTTCCTCGGGGCACGAAATTCCAAAGACCTAAAGTTTCAGAGACAATAATACGGGAAATACACATTGAAAAGACATAAAATTTGAATCTACTAACATATTTGAATTTCAAGCAATTTTTAAAAGTGTTGTTTTTTCTGTTCTAATATGACTAGTTGGTTTGGAATTGAGAGATTTGCATTCCTTGCTCTCCCCTAAAAATTTACGCCGTAAAAAAACTTTGGCGGGTCCAAATCCCATTTAAACAAAAATGCGCGCGATCTTCTGTGAGACACTGTGGTGTTTTTTTTCTTGGCCTAATATTCCTCAATATTTTATCGACAACAGTAACAAGAAATTACGGTGAATCGAACCAACACAAACCTTGAAATGAGATTCCGCCGTGAGGTTTTTCGATTATCCATAGTAACTTTACTCTGACCTTGTTTCATCACATGAGTAAATTGCAAATCAGATTCAGTGAATTCAATGATAATCAGTGCTTAATATTAGATTATTAATTGTAAACATTGTAAACTATTTGTAAACATCCAAAGAGTCAATTATCACCTAGTACAGATAGTGAAAAAAGATCTCTTTTCAATACCTAACCGGTATTCTCTAATTTAACTATAATATTTTAACTGCTATTAGTCCAATAATCTGAAGTACAATTCTCACGTCCAATGGTAGCAATCAATTTGACGGAAGACTTCATAAAAACTAAAACAACAGACATAATTATAATACCTTCTTTGCCAATATTCAAGAAGCTATATAACATTTCGGAAACTTTTACTGGTGGCCCAGGCAGAGTTATTAATGGTCTTTAGTGTTATTTGTGCCATTTTATTAAGAAGATAAAACTCCTTATCCAAAATGCGTAATGTTTCAAATTCGTTTTTCAAAACATGTCATTGATCATTGAAAGTTTCATCTGATGACCTCTATGATCTGATCAAGTTGATTTTGTGCAATATTTTATGCAAGAAATCTCATCCCAATCTGTTTTCAAAATCTGTTTAATGCTTATGAATCCATGAGAGTTTTCTTTGATCCATGTCCATGTTGCAATTTTTTTTGTGGAAACAATAGTTTGAAAAAATAATGGCTGGTATTCGAAAGGGGGCCTAACTTTAGACCCGGGTTTTTAAACCAGGGTTAAGGACGCACCATTTGACTTCAAGGGGAGAGGGGTTGAGAAGTTTTCGTATAAAAAACTTCACCCACCATAATGAGCAAAAAATAACTTTTCCCCCCGCTTTTCCATTTAAAAAAAAACTTTACACACGCCTTCTAAAAGTTTTTAAAAAAAACGTGCCCGGTGGGAAACACAGAAAAAAAACCTGCCCTGTTACTTACGTTGAAAAATCTCTCTATAACCCATAACATTTGCGTTTTCCGCCCCTAACGACGCAACGACAACATTTTTTAAAGTATTACAGACCTGATTAAAAGGTGCAACGAGAAAATTCAAGACATCATCCATATTTTCTGTGATACTAGTGATTTTCATATAGATTTAAATTCTCAATAGATTCCTACCTTTTATTTGGTTACAGAAAGATAAACTTAAAATGAAAACAAAAGTGATTTGCATATTTTCAATAGAAAACATAGGCTGAATTTCGTATTTGCTCCTATAACCAAATTATAAATTTTTTCACAATTATTGTACCAAAGACACAGTTTTCATCCTTAATATTCCTTACAGATGGGATATTTTGGAATATAAAGCTTTACAACCAGTGGCCAAAATCAGAATTTTCACAGGTTTGTGAGAAATGACGACACCTTTGTCAATGAACGTTGCGACCAATCTTGTAAACTAACTACCTTATTTTTAACCGCGTGCCTGAAATGCCCTTGCACCAACTTTGACGTTCCTCATTCACAAATTAGCCTTGCACCAGTTTTCAGACCATTACTCTAAAGTAGCCTACTGTATATTACTATTTTATAATTAGCTTGCAATTTTAAATTGGGTCTATCAACTATTAAGGTAGAAAATATGCCTTGAAAACTAAGGCTCCAAAAGGTTCGCCACCGGGCATCCACACCTGCATCGCTCATGCGGCACATGGCTCGGCGTCGGAAGCATTTTTCTTTGGGACGTACCGCGGGTGGGCGCCGTACCTATTTCCCCCCTCGGGGGCGAAAAATTCTTATGTTAATTCTGTAGGTAACTTAACACATCGTTAAGAGCCATTATGACATTTTGAACATGTTTTTTAAATATCGCGGTTCACAGGACTTGGTAACTTCCATTTGTCTAGAAAAAAAGTAGGCCTACCCAGAAATTTTTAAAATTTTAAGGTTCTTAATGTTAAGGTGGTGCTTGCACGATCGTGTACGTACAGCTACACGCGGGCAGTACTCGCAGCCGCAGACTCTCCCAGTAGATTTGGAGCCCTAGCAACACAATCAGTCCCTTTTTTTTTTTTCTTCTTTTTTTCGCGACACGAGGCGAAGTTTTTCTGCGAATACGCAACGCAGCAAATATTGCGCAATAAAATTTATATTGCCTTTTCCAATGTGCGGCCAAATTAAAAACAAAAGGTGCCTTGCGATATTCTTTCTCTTCCATCGCCTCTCTCGACCAAGCGCGGAAGAACCAGCGATATATGCATTCTGAATACGCTCCTCTTCGCTACCAATACGCTTGCGAAAACTCTCGGTGATGCGTGAGGAGTAAAGTCAAATTACGCGTTCGCAGAAAACAATACCAAACGAAATAGCGTTTTTACACTTTGCCCATTGCGGGAATAACGAAACAAGTAAGTCGGTGACCCACAATTTTTATTGTATTTTGGGACTATTTGGGAGGTGGGACCCTGAATAATTAAAAATTAGAAAAATTCCCGGAAGCGTTTTCTTGCTTGATTGATTTTTACACCATTTTATCACATTTCCAATAGAACTGTGTACAAATTTTGCCAAAAAATGCGTTTTTATAACGTAAAATATCTCGAGAAACGATAAGCCGTGACCCCATATTTTTATGTTAGATTTTGAATCAGCACCAATGAAAATACCATATATCAAAGTTTAAAGAAAAATTCCAGGATGAATTCGATCGTGCAGCATCCACTAAGGGGGTGGGTGGGAGAAGGTGTACCCCTACCCGAAGCGCGGAAGCCTCACAGTTTATTTCAAAGCACGTTTTCTCATGAAAAATTGGATGGACAAGTTTTTGAATTAGCAAGGAGTATCACTTTATAATGAATATAGGTATAAAGAGCAAAACGGTCTTCAAAAAGTAAAATGGAGTTAATGGGTAAGTTTATTTGAACGAACCATAAGTCAATTGACTTGTGGAGTTATATACGAAGCGGGCGGGAGTGAATGTGGAGAGGTGGCTCCCTTTCGAGCGAAGCGCGGAAACCATTGCAATTTCATTTCCAAAGTACGTTTTCCCGTGAAGAATTTGATGGAGACAATTTGAAATTAGCAAAGGGTTCACTTTATAAGGAAAATATTTCATTTAAGATCAACGGTCTTAAAAAGTAAAATTGAGTTCATGGGAAGGTTTTATTTGTAACGGACCATAAGTCAATTCATCTTGGAAGTTATATATGAAGGGCAGGGGGCATGGGGGAGGGGATCCCCTTAAGCGCGAGGCGGAATCTTGCAATGTTCATTTCAAAGCACGTTCTTCGTGAAAATATGATGTACCGTTTGAAAATTATAGCAAAAGGATCGCTTTATAATGAATATAGATATCATTAAGATAAAACGGTCTTAAAAAGTAAAATTGAGTTAAGGGGTAAGGTATTTAAACGAATCAATTGACCTTGTAGAGTTTATATATGAAGCGGGCAGGGGTGAATGTGGAGGGGTTGCCCCTTTAGCGCGAAGCGCGGGAATACTTGCAATGTTTCATTTCAATTCACATTTATGTGGAGATTTGTGGAAAAAACAAATTGAAATAAGGCATAAGGTTCACATTATAGTTATATATAAGCTCAAGACTAATGTCCTTGCCCAAGATGTTCAAGAACCACCTGTCATCACAATTGACAATTACATTAAAAAAAAAAACACAATTACACACTTGAGGTTGTTCAAGAATTCA
Organism: Ophioderma brevispina; assembly: GCA_023653785.1. Taxonomy (NCBI): domain Eukaryota; kingdom Metazoa; phylum Echinodermata; class Ophiuroidea; order Amphilepidida; family Ophiodermatidae; genus Ophioderma; species Ophioderma brevispina. Next base: position 15,604 of record JAMKCH010063587.1, read on the forward strand.
CCTACCTAGGGTCCGGGTCCACCATCAGTGACAGTCTGTCTCTCGATGCAGAAATCGCAAAAAAGCATTGTGTAAAGCTGCAGGCTACACTTGCCCGGCTTACAACGCGTGTGTGGGAAAATCCGAAGCGGTCCATTAAGACAAAGCAGCAGTTTACAACGCCTGACATCATCCGCACATTACTGTATGGTAGTGAGACATGGACGACATACTCTAGGCATGAGAAGAAACCTCAACAGCTCCCATCTGCGCTGTATTAGACGCATTCTGTGTGTCGCCTGGAAGGACGGGTGCCAAATTCGGCGGAGCGCCTGACTCGAATTGGACTCAGCACCATCTATAACATTTAGAAAACGCAGACTCCGATGGCTGGGCCATCTCCCTTCGATTGAGGATGGCCGTCTACCGACGATATCATGTATGCTGAGCTTACATCTGCAAGAGGAAAGTTGGTCGACCCATGCTCCGCTACCAGGATATTTGTAAGCTTGATATGCGTACCCTGACCTCGACATGGGTGCGGGAGAAACTTGCTGACAATCGTCACCTTTTGGCGGAGAACAGTGAAGCAACACCCTGGCTGGAGAACAACATATCATCATCCAGTTTGAGAAGCAGCGAGCTAAAAGAAAGCTGCACAGATCATTGGATCGTCAAGCTGTGACATCCCATATATGTAGCATCTGTGCCAGAGACTGCCACTCTAGGATTGGTCTCTCAGCCACAGAACGGTCGCTGTTCACCTAACCTTTGACTCAATTTGTGGGCGCTTATCCATAGTCGCTGCGACTGACGGAGGCCATGATTGATATTAAGGTTTTATTTTAAACAAACCATAAGTCAATCGAGCATGATGTAGAGTTCATATATAAGCGGGCACGGGGTGGGTGCGGGAGGGTTCCCTGCAATGTTTACTTTCCAAAAACACATTTTCTCGTACAAAAATTGATTAGGAAACATTGTGTGAAATTTGTCAAAATTGTTCACTCAATAATGCTTATAGCAAAAAAAGATTAATGGACTTACCAAAGAGTAAGACAATTGATGGTTACGTTTATGTAAAGTGTCCAATGCGAATTTCATATCAAGTGGCGCAGGGTGAGTGTGGGTGTGGGAAGAGGTATCCCTCTCAGCGCGACGGAAGCACGGAACCCTTGCACTTTTGCATTTTCCAAAAAACCACATTTTCTACAATGTTTCCTTTCGAATAAAACCATCAGTAAATGTTTATAAGAGTTCCTAGGCATATGGAAAGCGACAGAGGGTGGGTGCGGGAGGTGAAAACCCCTAGAAATGTTTGCTTTCTAAAACAATTTTCTACATGCAATTTTGATATAACACCAAATTGAAATTTCAAAATGGTACTTTCTTCATTGGATGACCGGTATACGGATGCTTTCGCCTATGAGACGTCTGCAAAAAAGCAGCAACTTCAGCCTTTTATTTCAGAGAGTGACGTTAATGCTGTTAAGACCCTAAATTTAGCATACGTTGTCACCCAGGAACCCATTTATGTTAGAAAATGTCAACCACTATCACCCAAACACCCCTTATTTTTGGGAGTCTTTTAAAAAATTTCTCCCAAAGGAACCTATTTTTTAGACATTTAGACAAAATTTCATCCAAAAGGCACCATTTTTGGAAAGTTTAGCAAGGTTTTTGTTTAATTTGTTCTAAACGGGGGCATTAATTCATTACTTAGCTGGATAACCAGAACAAGAGCGCCATTGGATAAAACCAGTATAATGGGTACCATTGCTTGTTAGACTTTTGAATTTTTTTTAAGGAACGCAGCAGTTTAGACTCATGGGATGATAAATGGGCCACATTGTCGCTTGTTAAGACTTCTGAAAATTTGCTTCTATTTGGGCGACACAAGTTCATCACTTTACGATAACCAGAAATAGCAGAATATATGCTTGTTATACTCCAGGACAGAAAGCCTTTGACGAGCGTGTAGAGTGGGCGGAGCTTTCAGCGCGGGCAAACATCCTATGATGGCCAAGTTCTAGACACAGCAGATCGCCCCAACAGCCAAAAAAAGAGTAACGTTGCCCGTCAAAGGTTTGTAGGGAATTTGTCCCCGACTATAGACTTTTTGCAATTCTTTCTAGTGGGCCCCATAGTTTATTACATTATTGGATAACCCCCCCCCCAAAGTTAAAGGGGAAATTCGCAGTATGGTTTTCCAACATTGCAAGGGGCGCATCAGGTTTGATTCACTGGATATTATGACCACGGACCTCTACACATGGATAGCGGGGCTGCCGCACAGGAGTGGTCGACGAGAGAAACAACAGGAAGTTGGTTTTTTGACCTAAAAACAATATGGCGGGGAAACATGCGATACAACCTGCTGGGGTGGCACATATTCCCACACAGATGGGTTATTGTTGAAAAGGTGGATGAACGTTTCCCGCCAAATTGTATAGGTCAAAAAAACAACTCTGATTGTTTCAATCGGCGGCTCTGACCCGCTATTTCATGTGTGAGGTCAGTGGATATTGACCAGTGGCTCCACTTGCTTGGTTAGACTTTGTATAGTAGATTCAACCCATCGGTCACCTCCTCTAGTTACTTTTCCGAAGGTATTGAGCATTTTGAATTGCCGGGGGATGTTGCCGTGTGGGAAATAAAATTCCACGCTATTGAAACACGCAGTACGCCAGCAGAGGAAAAAATCAATTCTAGCTTAATGAAAGCATTCAGTTCAAACCGTAAACGAATTCCCCAAAACATCTGGCTAATCACATTTACTCAATGGTATTCAATGTAACAGGTGGGGGGGAAATAGAATGTACTGGTTTTGGGCGTTTGTTTTTGGATTCGAAGAAACACAAAGTCTTTACACTCTATTAAAGTTGCTGCCAGATTATTCTTAGGTTCTGTAATGAAAAACAGGTGAAGCTGGCCCTAATTCTGGCCCCTATCTCAACTAATCGACTCTGTCCAAAACTTTTGCTCTGGTGACAAGATGGGTTTAATCTATATTAATTTTCCTTTAAACGGCCGCCATAGACCCTCATTTACAATTTTGATAGCCAGCAGATAGGTGCGGCACTGCTTATTAGGCGGCATGCAAATTCTTAAGGGTGTCAAAAATTCATTACTCTTTATTGGATAACCAGAACACGGGCACCGCTACTTGTTAGACCTCTACAAATTTGTTTCTAAAGGGCCGGCGCATCAGTTTAAATACATGGATAACCAGAAGAGAACTTAGGGACATCATCGACCTATGCAAAATTGCTTCTAGTGGACGGGCATCAGTTCATACTTTCATAGTTGTATCACCTGTGAAAATTTGTTTCCATATGGTAGCAGAGTGTAATGAACATAAGTGTAGCCTTCTGCAGGGGCGCTGTTGCTTTTTGCGTTCTATACAATTGCTCTTTGCGCTTTAAAGGGGCGGCCATCTGTGTATTCCTTGGCTTGGATGACAAGATGAAGTATAGGGGTCCCATTGCAGTACTTCTTCCACAATGTTTCTTTCAAGTGGCGGGCATCAGTATTGACAGGGTGCCATTGCCTATTAGACGTCAGCATTTCTGTTTTCAAGGGCGGCGTCAGTTTATTACTTTCAATGGACGACCAGTATAAGGGGGCGTCACTAGAGCATTGTATGTTGAACGTGACTTCAGTCTGTCGTTTAAGGAGGAGTCTGTTTCACTATATTTCCAAGTATGCTCTAAGAAGCGGGGATCCAGTTTTTATTATAAACTTTTTTATGCGTGAACTAGTATAGGGGGGGGGGGGGGGGAGCCATTTCTTACTAGAGTTCTCATGACAAAGAGACCGTGTTAGTTCATAACTTAATTGTTAGATGAGTAACAGAGGGCGTCATTGTAGAGTTCTTGCAAAATTCGCAATGGGTATTTCTGAAGCCGAAAGGGGGGGGCGGGGGCGCCAGGGCGAGGGGCAAATTATTGGGACGTACCCGTACGTTCTGTCCGCCCCGGTCCGACGCCACTGGTTAAACCTAAAATTCAAGTGTACTGTTGGGTGCGGCACAGTCTTTGTGAATACAGATCCCCCCACATAATAAAATGCTTGGCGAAACATTCTGTGGTACAGTTCAACTAGTTCGCGTTATCGCAAAATTCCTTTTCAACCTTAGACCGGCGATATTTAATTTATAAACTCGTAGACTTGGAGAAACTCTGGAAGTATAAAACTGCAGCTTGGATTGGCTTTAAAACATTTGTTCATACAGGTACTCAGTGCATAAAAGGTGAATTTCACTGGTACAGAAGCAATGTCCTCTGGGACTTGTATGTTAAACGTTGTTTTTCTAAGGCAACCAAAATTTGCTGACGATTCTGAAAACTTTTCAGAATTACATGTTAAAAAAATTTCCGTAAATTTACGGAAATTGCTGGCAGCAGTATTTCGCAGTAAGCAGTATTTCAGATCATTTTACGGTAAATTTTACAGAAAAAAGTCTGTCACTTACGGAAAATTTGACAGTAAATTTACAGAAAAATTGTCTCATATATGGAAAAAACAATGTGTTTTTAACAGGAATTGGTCCGTAATTAAAAATTACGGAAAACCAACAAAAAAAAAAACGTCATTGAAATATTGCTGCACAGAAAAATTTGAAATATTTCCGTAAAATTTAACATGATTTAATTAGACATAATACATAAAGGAATTAAGATTTCAGGAAGTCGTCCATAGCGTTTCCGTTTATACCACATTTGATGAAATATATGTGCTAAAGATGTAAAAAGGCGGGCACCATCAGGGTCCATTTTTTGCGACTCCATCTGGTACATAAGCGTTTTGGGATCTTGTATTGCCGGTCCGGGTTCTATAAATTTGGTTTTATATTAGATTATTATCATTACTTTCTTAAATGTGGATTAGGGCGAATTTCGCTTCAAATTTTCTTGTTTATGCATAAAAAATTTGCGTTAGGGCGAATTTCGGATTCCCCCAAACATATTTGTAATTTAAAAAATATGATAATTATGCGCTTATTCCGTCAGATAAATTATTAATTAATGCATTTTTAAATAAAATATTATACATATCATGAAATAAATCATGCATATGTAAGTTTGCCCTTAATCATAACTTAGTATTAGGGGTTATTATGTAACCGTTAGTGATAAACCGAAGTATAATTCGCTCGTGCTATCACGTAATTAGAAATTCAATATGGACGCCAATACACAGAAATCATCTATTTTATTTATCTAATAGTAACTTGGTATATATACAAGCGGACAGATAGCTCAATCACGTCCAGTGTATTGTGCTCATCCAGAGTATAGGGAGTGCGCTCGAGCCCTGTGAGGTTCAGCATTCAGTTATTTCATGGGCAAGAAAATTAACCGCTTGGTGTTCCGATTTACCTGAATAACCCCCAGCAAAGAAGATAAAGAAACATGGACAACCAAAAAAATTGCGCCTCGTGTTCGGCAATCAGTAGAGATCGCAATTTATAATACTATACATTCAAGAATTGGGAATCAGCCATCTATTAATAAAAGCAATATGAAACAAGGGAAACCGACATGTTCTTAAATCGACGGTTCCTGAGCACACTATGAAATAGGCCAAGATGTTGACCCGAAATGTTGACAAAACCTGAACTAAAGAGAATTACCTTTACTGGTACGGCCTTCCCAGACGACTACCTAAGTGTGAAGCAAGTTGCTCAAAACTTAAGGGAAACATTTAATAAATACTTGCTATGGCGCGGGTAAACCCCCCTACAAAGAGGTAGACCTCACCATCCCGGTGAGATGGTCATCCCCCCAGCAACTCCCATAATGGAGGAGAATCCACATACTGGTGAACAAAAATTAGCCGCGGACTTGAAAGATAAAAATACTTAAGCAGCTGATTGAATTCATGACCGGGCTACAAGCGATTATTGCTAATCAATTGAAATTAATCAAGGGAGGCCTCCAAAAATAAATTAAGGCTATTAAATAGAATGAGAAGCATGCGGGGAAATTGGAACAGCAAATGAGAAAACATGGCTGAAACCGAAACTTTCAGCATTTTATATCTCATGCATACAAATAGGCCGTCGAAGACTACCGCGGGCTCGTTTTGCAGACGAATACCCGCAAGATTTTACAATAAAGAAATGAAAATGACCATTAATCCATGTGCAAAATAATATAAGTTAGGATTTTCTAACTACATTACTGTCCTGTCACTTAAAGTTCTAAGACTATAAAGTAAATAAAATACTTTGACCCAAAGCTGCGCCAACCAGGCTACTTAACATGACAATCGTGAATAACTCGCCACCCCGGAACCCCCCCCCCCGCGCAGATGAAAGGACAAGTCTCTCGATTTTGCATCAAGCCCAACTGAAGAATGGTGCAATCATAACCATACAGAGGTTTGACATGATTACGTAATTTTGACATACCAAAAATTAATGAGGTAGGTAATCACTGCACATTGAGCCTGATTTCCCCTCACACAAACTTTGTGGTGCCTATTGATGCGTGTTCCTCACATCTATACCTTCACCTTTAACTTCTCAACGCCCACCCTAATCCAGGCCAGAATGTCTGGACCATATCAAACTGCCTTGGTCACGCTGCCTATATCATTTAGATTCACTCCTACCCTGCCATCTGATATCCCATGTTTGTACTCATAATTATATCTTTGGTACCTCAGGCACATTACAGTGGAAATGGAGTGGAAACTTTATTACCATTCTACCTAACTATTCACTAAACCATCCACTTTACCCCCTGGAGATGCCTGCCACGTAACCCGCCCCCCACCTTGAAGTTGAGAACCATTAATCCCAGCACGAGCTAAGATTGAGTCACCTATCACCTCAGCTCTCATAAAAGGCTTATCATGCTAGAACCCCTTCCACCATCACGAAATCGAGCATTATTCTGTCCGGCCGCACGCCATGCACGCATAGAATCTGTGGAATAAACCATAAAAAGAAGAGCGGCCAGCAAATACTCAACTACATTCTTACCTGAATTAAATTACACTACTGACCTGTAAACTTAAACAAAAACATAAATTAAAATGCAGTACAAGATGCGATGCAGATTAATAATCTGATAAACGACACGAGTAACTACTGCTTGGACGACCCCCTGGCATATGAAATGCCTGAAGAAATAAAAGAAAACGGTTATTTAGAACACCTACATTGATGCGAGTAAAAGAACAAATTACAGACTGAGAACTAAGCTGAAAAGAATACTCTAACACTCGAGCCGCCATGCTGAAGGAAGTAAACAAAACTTTACGCATTTGAGAAGTGGGCTATGTACTGGAACAAACACATAACAATGATTTTTTCCCACATCAGTTCAAGGTACCTCTGTCGAAAATAATGCTTCGCCAAAAGTGGCTATTAGATGGCCAGAACAATATACAAACAAACACCACACGATCCCAGTACAGACAATTAAAAAATGCCACTCCCTGAACGCAACGGACCACATTTACAAATGCCTCTTTAGAACAAACATACCTCTTTCACACAACCTTCAAAAATAAATTTTTTAGTTTAAAACGATTATCATGATGCTGAGCTTACATCTGGCAAGAGGAAAGTTGGTCGACCTGCTCCGCTACAAGGATTTTGTAAGCGTGATAGTGTTGTACCATGATGAACATAGACATTGGGTGCTGGGAGAAACTTGCTTGACATCGTCACATTTGGCGGAGAACAGTGAAGCAACCACCTTGAGCTTGGAGAACAAACAGATCATCAGCCAGTTTGAGACGCAGCGAGCTAAAGAAAGCGTACAGTCCTTGGATAGTAAGCTGTGACATCCATAATGTAGCACAGTGGCAGAGGACTGCCACTCTATAGGCTTGGACTCTTTCAGGCCAACGAGTCGCTGTTCACCTACCTGTGACTCAATGTGGGAGCTTTATCCATAGTCGCTTGCGACAGACGGAGGCCATGATGATTGATGGAAGGTTTTAACATGTTTAACAAACCATAAGTCAATCGAGCATGAGGAGAGTTCATAGATAAAGCGGCAAGGGGTGGGCGGGAGGGTTCCCTGCCATGTTACTTTCCAAAACACATTTCCTCGTAAAAAATTGATAGAAACATTGTGAAATTTGTTAACTTGTTCACTCATAATCTTATGCAAATAAGATACTGGGCTTCTTAACAAGGTAAGACAGTTGGAGTTACGTTTATGTAAAGTGTCCATTGCCGAATTTCAAGGGCGCCAGGGGGTGAGTTGGGTGTGGGAAGAGGATCCCTCTCGCGAGAAGCACGGGAACCCTTGAATTTCATTTTCCAAAACACATTTTCTCAATGTTCCTTTCTAATAAACCATAAGTCAATTGATTATAAGAGTTCTATAGGCATATGAAGCGACAGAGGGTGGGTGCGGGAGGTGAAACCTAGAAATGTTTGCTTTCTAAAACATATTTTCTCATGCAATTTTGATAATATAAACAAATTTGAAATTATCAAATGGTACCTTTTAATGGATGACGCTATACGGGTGCTTGCGCTTATGAGAGTCTGAAAAAAGCAGCACCTCAGACTTTATTTCCATGAGAGTGACGTAAATGCTGTTAAGGACCCCTAATTTAATCTCGGTCACCCAGGACAATATTTTCAGGCCGTCGCCATGGGGGGTGTGGGGGATGGAACACCCCCCACCCCCGCGACCCAAAAAGAGAGAAAGAAAAGAGAAAAAGGGAAGAGAGGAGAGAAGGAAAAGAGAAAGAGGAAAAGAAAGAAGGAGAAGAGAAGAGAAAGAAAAGAAGAGAGAAAGGGGAAGTGATGAAAACCAAAAGGAGAACGGACATCAGAAAGCATGAGATTGAACTCCAGACTTACATTAAATCCAAATATCACTGATTGGCTTCCCTCAAGCCATTTAGTTTTGTTCCAAGCCTAACCAACAGTAATCATGAATTGTTAATGTGCAAGGGGCCAGCCCAAGTTTGGTATACCAGTATAAGGGGAAATTTTTAGGGGGGAGCTGAAGTAGTCAAGAAAAAATTGGTAGGGATCGATTTCCCTAGCCCCCAGCACCATTAACTTATGGTCTATTGTTAAAAAATTACAGTGCAATTACAGGAAAATACTGTAAAAACTTCCCAAAACTTACACTATTTGGATAATTGTGAAAAAATACAGGAAAATACTATGTAAAATTTATGTCAAATTTTTCCAGGCATATAATGACAAAATCTTAAATTGAGATTTCTTCGAAATTTAATGAGTAACAAAATCAGTATACACTTACTATGCATTTTCATTTATACATTAAAGGGGCGTGTTCCGGTGGTCTTTGGGACCCCCTGATTTACCCGGAGTAGTATCGATTTTATATCAGATGAAAGGCCGTATTTTTTATCTTGACGTCCTGAAATTTGAGCCCTCGAATCCATCTCATTCCCAAGATAATAAACCAAAAAAAACCGCCGTTTTTTAGTGGTAACCACTTTTGAGCACAGATTGAATAGGGCTTTGCCAACATGATTATGGCGTTTCTACCATCAAAACTGCTAAGTTTGGTTCCACGGTATTGATATGGTGTATGTGCAAGTGCCCAGGCTATCATATCAAGTAAAAAACACAATACAATAATCGGAAACAAGAACCTTAAGTACTAAAATAGAACACCCCCGGGAAAAATACTGTAAATTTACAGGAAAAAATTACTGGCAGCATTCTGCCACCAAACCAGTAAAAATATAGCTTTTAAAGGTTTTCATTTCAAATTTACTGTATATTGTACAGTTGAGTAATACTTTTACCACAAACTAATTTTACAGTATATGCACTGTAAAAACTGTGGATCGGATAGGCCACGAAGTATAGGGTGTTCGTCAGCTTTTTTTAGTCTCCACCACATTCACAATCCCGGTACAAAATCACCAAATAATATGTTTATAAAACGTTTTGATTAATTAATTTTTAAAGTTAATGTAATGTTGGTAATTTGTTGGCACGAAGAAGAATTGCTGCCAGCTATTTTACTGTAAAATTTAAGGTTTTTTTTGTACAGTTGTACGGGCTTGTCATTTGAATTAATTCTATCTTAAACCTTCAAAATACATTTCTTAATAGCCCAAATCCAAGAGCTTCCGGGGCTCGCCCCCTGGATCCGGAGTGGGATCTGATTATGCACCGCATCCATTAAAGGGATTGGTGCTAGCTTTAATGTGTAGGTTCCCAGTCAGCGGTTACAAAGCTTATACTGCCAGCATCAGTGAGAAAGTTAGAATCCAGTATTTCTTTGAATTGGTGACCATTTACCCCTCAAAAGTATGTTAATCTGAAGGTTTTTGAAATAGCTGAAAATCCAAGAGCTTCCGGGGGGGGCGTAGCACCCTGGATCCAAGAAGGGGCTCTGCTCCTGCACCACACTAATATTAAAGACATTGGCGGTCGCTATATGCAATTCTCTATGGCAGTATAAGCTTATACTGCCCATCTCAGTGAGCAAATTTAGAAGAAAACCAGTCTTTACTCTGGTCTTTACTTTGAATTGGTTACTATTTACCCCTCAAAACAGTGGGTCATTTTGAAGGTTCTGATAGCTTAAATCCGAGAGCTCCGGGGATCCGCCCCTGGACCCGGCAGGGGGCTCTGCCCATGCCCCCGCCAGGGGCCCCCTAAAACGGGCCCCTGTAACCCACCCCATTCAGGGCTTTCCGGTTTGCGCCCGGTTTGTTTCAAGGCACTGCGTGTGCAGTTCAAACAATCAAGGAAAAATGGTGGGTAAGAGAATCTACTTAGGACAATTTTCAAAGACCTTAAGAGGCCCGAAACGGCGACGTGTTGTTATTGTTTTATTCATCACTACGCGTCCAAGACTCTTACTGCAGCAATAACATTTCTCAATTTATACCCCCCCTGACAAAAGGTCTAGCGACGGCCCTGATATTTTTAGAAATGTCACCACTATCACCCAAAACACCCTATTTTTGTGGTCTTTTAAAAAATTCTCCCAAAGCCCCTATTTTTTAGACAATTTAGACAAAAATTTCATCCAAAGCCCCATTTTGGAAAAATTTAGCAAGGTTTTGTTAATTTGTTACTAACGGGGGCATAATGTCCATATACTTTGATGGATAAACCAGAACAAGCAGCGCATGGAGAACCAGTATAATGGGTACCATTGCTTGTGAGACTTTTGCATTTTTCAAAGGAACGGCAGCAGTTTATGACCCATGGGATGATCAATGCCCCAATGATTGTTAGACTTCTGCAAAATTTGCTTATATTTGGCGACACAAGTTCATTACTTTACGATAAACAGAATAGCAGAATATATGCTTGTTTATACTCCAGACAGAAAACCTTGACGAGCGTTGTTGATTTTTGTTTGTTTTGTAGGATGGGCGGGAGCTTCAGCGCGTACAATCCTATGATGCACGTTCTAGACAACAGCAGATAGACCCAAACCCCAAAGAGTTAACGTGCCCCGTCAAAGGTTGTAGGGAAGTTGTCCCCGACTATAGATTTTGGCAATTTAGTCTAGTGGGCCGACATAGTTTCTTACATTATTGGCAAACCAGTTAAAGGGCATCGCAGTATTAGTATTGTTGTCAACAGGTTCTAGGGGGGCATCGGTTTGATTCATGGATATGACCACTGACCTCTACACTGGATAGCGGGCTGCCACAAGTTTGAGGGGTCGCCGAAAGAAACAACAGGAAGTTGGTTTGACCTAAACAATATAGCGGAAACAAATGCGTATACAACTGCTGTTGCACATATTCCACACAGATGGTCTATTGTTTGACAAGGTGTATGCTGTGTCCCCCCATATTGAAATAGGTCAAAAAAAGTTTGATGTTTCAAAATCAGCGGCTCAGACCCGCTATACATGTGTAGAGGTTCAGTGGATATGACCAGTGGCTCCATTGCTTGTTAGACTTTTGTCAATTTCCTTTTTTAAACGCCGCCAATAGACCCTTCATTACAATTTTGCATAGCCAGAATAGGTGCGGCACTGTTTATTAGCTGCTGCAAATTCTGAAGTGTCAAAATGTCATTACTTATGGTGGACCAGAACATGGGCGCCGCTACTTGTTAGACCTCTACAGAATTTGTTTCTAAAGGGCGGCGCATCAGCTTAATAGTCATTGATAACCAGAAGAGAACTTAGCGTCATCGTCGACCTATGCAAATTGCTTTTCTAGTGGACGGATCAGTTATTAACTTCATAGTTGTATCAACTGTGCAAATTTTGTTTTCCATATGGTAAGCAGAGTGTAACATAAGTGTAGCCCTTCTGCAGGGCGCTGTGCTTTTTGCGGTCTTTTAATTGCTCGTTTGGCTTTAAAGGGGCGGCATATGTTATTCCTGGCTTGGATGACAAGTAGTGAAGTATAGGGGTGCCATTTGCCCGTACTTACTTTACAAATGTTTCTTTCCAAAAGTGGCGGATTTCGTATTGAAGGGGTGGCCATTGCTATTGACGTCAGCATTCTGTTTTCCAAAGGGCGGCGTCAGTTTATTCCTTCACTGAACGACCAGTATATGGGGGCGTCACTAGAGATTTGGATGTTGAACGTCGACTTCAGTCTTGTCGTTTAAGAGGAGTTCAGTTTCACATATTTCAAGTATTGCTCTAAAGAAGCGGGATCAGTTCTATTATAAACTTTTTATGGTGAATAGTATAGGGGCGCCATTTTTTACTAAGAGTAGTTTGGCATGACAAAGAGACCGGTTCCCAGTTAAACAGTACCCCAACTTAATGGTAGATGCAGTACCCAAGCGGGCGTCATTGTAGCCCGTTCTTGCACACAACATCCCGTCGCACCCCCCACATGTATTTCCTGGACAGACGAAAAGGGGGGGGGGGCGCCAGGGCGAGGGGCCCCCGGGGGGCAACAAAATTTATTGGGACGTACCTGTACGTTCTGTCCGCCCCGGTTGACGCCACTGAATATTTGCCACAGCAGCCAAAATATGATGCGCGCTCAAACAGGAAACTAAGCGAATCATATTCCCTTGGCCAGTATAGGGTTAGGTTTAGATTAGGGGTAGGATAGGGTGAGGGTTTTAGGGTTTATAGTAGGGGTTAGGGTTATACCACTAGTCAATCCTACTCCCTCCACTAGTCAATTCTACCCCACTTGCCAAGCTTAGTACCACAAGTCAAAAAACTGTCAAAATCCCAGGCTATACCACTAAGTCATCCTAAACCAGATTTTTTTTGTTCTTAATTAGTGTTGAAATGAACCACTTCTTGGGACACTTTTTTAAATATATATTTTTACACTTCTTGAAAATGTCTAAACATTTTGAAATACAGAGATATGAAAGAAAATTTAGGGTGTGGTCGTGTTCGAACATTGTACGTACATTCAACAATTCAATATATTTCATTTACAATAAAATTGCAATAATAACAAAACAATTGGCTTAGAGTGTCAAAATGAACCGTTTCTTAGGACAACGTTTTAAAATGGCTTTTGATGGTTTTTCACGGACTAAACGTGCAATTACGAGATTACTAGATTTTTTTTATTATTAATGTCGAAAAATAACTAATATTTTCTCCCCGTTAACGTACATCCTAAATGCCTGTGAAAAAAAGGACCCATAAACGCTATTTGGTTTACGTGGCAACCTTTTATCCTTCAAATGAATTCAAAGAAGCCTCGCCAAAGGGGTTGTGCTAGCTTTTAGTATTTTGAACGCACAAACAATTCCAATTTAGCGGGAAATTTCAGCCAATATTTTCATCTATTCCACTTCCCTTATGGCAATTTCCCGTCAAAAATCGGCAATATCTTCATAATATGTACGTATTTAACGTTTTATATATTACATATTATACAAGCATATTAGAAAGTGATATTTCCATCCACAAACATTCGACCCCAATGCAATTACACGGTGGTTTAATGGATAGACGGAAGATTGAGAATACGGTCCAGGTTCGAGTCAGGCGGGAGTCATATGAATAAATGATAGTATAATTTGAGTAATAATTCTTGGCTTGGCGTACACGCGCGCGTTGCTTGTTACGTGATGTGCGTCTACGTGGAAAACCAAGTGGGGCGCCGTTGGCAGGGAGGAAGCGGGCACGTACCTAGTAACACGGCAAGAAATTATTTCCTCCAACTATAGTAGTATCAGTGCAAGATGATAAGATAAACCACAGTAGGATAAGATTACAGATGTAAGACAATACCTGGACTGTGGATGATGTAGAAGAGAAGCAGAAGTGGAACGAGAAACAGGTAACAGTCTATGCGAAAAAAAAAGTTCGCGGATTTTTTTTTTCCAGTTCTTTTGGGATAGCGGATGAAAGTCGATGTATGTCCCGTAACCCGCCCGCGTTATAATTTTCTGCCCGCGTGGAGATGCTGTGAATGCCTAAACAAGTTCATTATTTTGTATTTCTAAAGAAAAAGAAATATCAAGGTTTCTTCTTGTGATCACATCTTGTGAATGTGCTTTAGTAGATTTTAAATCAAAGAACAGTTGCAAAATATTTTTTTAAATGTGGGTGGTGGTTTGATTAAATATTGTAGAGCATGCTGGAGGTTGTAGTCATGAGGTGGTAGTCCAGATGAGTTGTGTTGTAGTGAAAGTGGCATTTAAGCCAAGATACACAGACAGCTTCTGATCTAACTTTACAGCTGCAACGGGGTTTTACATATTCTTATTTGCCAATAAACGTTAATTGTTACTTTGTAGGCATTCTTGAGATCTTTCTGCATCATGTGTAACCCATGTTCCAGATTTAAAAAATTCACATATGAACTTTTTCAGGTGAAAACTTACCTTGTGTGTCTAACATTGGGCTTCTTAGTTCCAATAATTAACTGGCCACATATACCTTTATACTGGACGTTATTTGGTCAGTGACATACAGGCTATGAGTTTGAGTCATAACATAAGGCTCATGGTGCATCATGTGAAGTCAAACTTACAAAGACGTGCTTAAAACTTACTGAAAAAAACTTCTGACGCTCTAAATCAAGCATGTGTGGTGATGTATAGAATTCCCCCAACAGGAGATCCTGACATCAGCAACATAACACATAACAATTTAAAATTGTCCTTTGAATAGTCAAAGTTGCCTCAATAATGCAAGATTTGTTGTGTTGAAACATTAGCAATTCCGCGACACTGAAGCAAAGTTTAAGGGTCACACGGTGTGCGAAGAAGAGCCCATGATTATACTTCCAGGCGTAGCGAGCGATTTCTGTTCGTGCGCAACCGGATAGGGGGGCCCAAGAATCAAGTGCTACGCATACGCACACGCAGAAATCGCTCCCTAAGGAAGTACGATACCTATACCTTGACCCCGGTGGAACCCCTGTTTGACCCCAAAACGCATCAACTTTGACAGTGATTTTACAGAAAACCCCGTAGAGTTGATTGCTTTGGACTTAGGCTCGAATAGAATTTGGAGCGTACCGAAAATGATGGAAAAAGAATCACCTTTGCCAGATTTTTTCTAAACTTCAACATTATAGAGCAGTGCGTAAACGTTGGAAAGATACTTCTGAGCAAAAGTGAGACCAGATCCTGTAAGTAATAGCCTGATAGAGCAGGTACTTGAAATGTCATCTCTCATATCTGAAGTCAAACTGATAATTCCGTTGCAGGACCTGAGATACTGATAAGTGAAATGACATATGTTGATTGAAGACATGAATCTCAGGGTATGCTCGCAGGAACATAACATTGGGCTGCCAAATTTGGCAGTTGTGTACATGTTGCCTGAACTTTTTTGGGAACAATTGTAGCATCGGTTAAAATTGGTATTAACCGACAATTATATACAGAATCTTAGAGATGCCAGTCTGTCAAAAAAGAAAATCATTTCTTCTTTTTATTTAGGAAATATATATCTCAAAACATCTCAAACCTTAAAGGCATTGAACTCAACAGAACATTGAAACGTATGGCACCGAAGATTATGTCCAAATTTTAAAAATGAATAAGTTACAATTATTGGAATGGAACTAGTGGAGGTGGTTGTGAATGGCTGTTTCTTCGAAATTACGAATAATGAATGATGAAAAATGAAATGTGACTCATTATTTGGAAAAATGTTACGGGAAAAAACATTGCCTTTCATTGGCCTAAAAACCCACAAAAATACCCGGGCCCCATTCTTTTACTCTAACCCATGAAAAAGGTCGCCCCTCTTTTGGAATGTCAAGTGATATGGGGATAAAATTGAGCAAGGCTTGTGGCAGAATACTAAATTCTTTCCACTACTGAACATGTGTATTCAAATCCATGATGCATAAAATGATAAATATTAAATTAATAAAATCATGAAAAATTAAAATTTAATTACTGAAAAACAAATCAAATTACATCATTAATTTATATACACATGATACTGAGATTGAAACTCAGTTACCTTACCTCTTACTCTTAGACTTAGTCTTAGACGCTGCAGAGATGGCTGCTAAAAAACCTGATTTTCGTGCTTGAAGGTATGCAGAGTTTATCCTAAAATGTTTCGATTTTCATCATCATGATAGATTGTAAAGTCACATCCTGATCAGTCAAACCACGTTTGCTTGTGAGTTTTGCTGGCAGAGGCAGAGGTCAAAACGGGTCACGTTTACCAATTAGGAAAATGACTAATATAAATCTCAACAAGACATATACACTTCTCCAATATCACTGCAAATAATGTATGAATATTGAAGATGTACAATTCAACTTCAAATATCTATGTTAATCTTCGGCAAATATATCACACTTCAGGGTTTTAGGGAATGTACACATTAAAAACAAACGTCATAGAAACAACATGGAAACAAAAACCTGAGGTGCCGTTGATGGCGCACATTCATCCGGGAAAAAAAGGACAAAGCAGTTCGGAGCGCACAGAAAGTCGGGCAGAAAGCATTGAAATTGAAGGTTATGTTCCGTTTATTTTCATCTGTTTTGGTATTTTTTGTTGAAGTTGGTATAAAATTTAAGTGGGAAATGTTTAAAATCTGAGCTGTTGCATGGTCAATTACTGTGAATCGCCGTTGTTTTTTGTTTTTGTTTTGGGGGTGTTTTTTTACAGTATGGGACCAGTATAGTCTAGATAGACTCAGTCAGTTTAGTAGGATAATTGTTATGTCCACAGCAAAAAAGTCACGACCTTTTGATCACTTCAACCCAGATCTTATGACATCAAATCTATTAACAACTTGGAACTTATGCAAATTGCTTCCCACAACCGTAGGCCATACCCCAATACATGATCAATAATAATGTGCTATGCCAGACTGATTACCCACCTCACTGTACATGAACACGTACTTTATGGGCTGTGTTTAGCTTGACAAGTCATGGGCCAGTGCCCGGGCTATGAGAACAAGGACTATAGATATCGCGGGGTTTTCTCAACAACAACTGTCGGAAAACAATTTGCTAAAGTCTCAACTTACCGGCTCTTTTTGGTACCTGACGACTCAGTGTTTGTTTGGATCACGCATAGTACAGTAGCAACCGTTAACACGAACCCGCTAACCCGTAATTCGCTTAACAAGTGGTTAGACACGCATTCCCGTTGAAACCATATTTAACTTTGTGTACAAAACATTTGCGGTTAACTCGAAACAAATTAAACACGAAGTCGGCTAAATCGAAACTCTTCCTGCATTCCCAATTGCTATATCCATGTATTCTCCACGATGTTTAACACGAAACAATGACAAACACAATCTTGCAACATCAAAACTATTTCTCAGAAAGTCCCCGATCACAGTAGTTTAAAAGCCCCTTGCGCTAAGCTATATTTAGAACAAAGACCCATGCTGCCATGGAACGGAGTTTAACTGCAGATGAGCGATTTGTATTGTAAACACAATGCACAGGCCCAACTGCAAGGCAGGGCCGATTGCCACGGACCACGTGGCCTTGTCATGGGGCGGGGTTGTTTGCTGATTAATTCACAGAAATAAAATACTTTTGATGCTCAAACCCGATCAAATACGAAGAAGCACAGGATTAAGTTATATTGCGAGAGATTTCACAAAACAAATGTTTATTGCATTGAAATAAATCTCATTTCTTTTTTTATAAAAAAGTAAAAAATTAAACGCGAAGGTAATGATTTTTATTTTGGAAAAGTGGAACATGTTAATTGGGTCCTCAAAACGGGTCAGAGCCTTTATCTGCAACGGTATATTTATCTGTGTGTACATAGTTAATGACTTGTGTTTATTAAGATGTTGTTTTTTTTACTAAACATTAAACTTTGTAAACTAGTTTTTGCCTACGAATGTACTTGTCTACCATTGGAAAATGAAGTCAAGTCATAGTTACGCCAATATGTAGGCAACAGGTTTGGCGCAATTTAAAACGGCAAAATGCGCGGCCCCCTGTATTTGGAAATGCGGAAAATGCACATTTTTTAAAGTCAAAAAAAAGCGCTGAAAATGAGTTTCCTATGTTTGCCCTGCATAGTCAACAGGAACACGAAAAAAACTTTGCAAAAACAATGCTCAAAAAATTCCAAAGTGAACATTCTATTTCTTACTTTTTTCTTGCTGAAAAATGTCAAGAAGCACGGAGTATTATCACTGTTATTTTTTTCTTATTAAGGAATAAAATATTTGAATCGGATGTAGTGGATACTGCTGCGGGTGGGGCCTTTGTATACATCCCCGAAGTATAATTCGCTTTCGACGTGGAATCCCGTGGGGAATCCCCGGCCGACGTGACGGTTTTCCACTCTTGCCCTGAATGTGGGAAAGGTTGTGGTTTCACACCGAAGTCCGAATGTTTAATTCTGAAGAGATTATCCAATGGATAAACCAATTATGAACAAGGACCCGAGAACGCGGGTCGAAGCTTGGGATAGCATGCGTCATATTATGGTTAATGCACCGAAGTGGCAACCATATCATGACGCTTCACAATGGACACATAGGTCGGGTCATCCGTGTGCAACGAATCAAGTTAGAGGTCGGTTCTATGTAGGACTTCTATAAATAAATTTGGACTATATTTTGAACTTATTGAGCTGGTGAGTCATCATTTTTCGCCGACGTTTGCATACTAATGATTTCATAATCAGTTTGTGTTTGTTAATTGCGAATTAAAATAAAAGGTGTTTTTTTTATACAAATCATGGAAATTCGCCCGGATGCCAACACAAACGGTGATATACCCCCCCAAAATCGTCGATTTCTTGCGCGTTCGCGCAAAACTCCGGTGCCTTACGCACTATGGTTCCGTGTTTTGGGTTCACGGATTAAAACATCCGCCATTTTGCAATGTAATTGTTAACTACCCGCAGTTTCGGATACCCGAGTTTCGGGCCGGCATTCGCCCGGCAAACTTCGTGTTACCAGATTTTGCTACTTTATAATTTATTTGACGCTCCTAAAGCAATATTAGGTACTATGAACCATTTTCTTCGAACCCTCATCTGTGCGCGTATTCGCCATCTCCTTGCCATCCTTGCCAACACAGTAGCGTGGGCGGTAAGCATTAGTCGTAATTATTTTGAGTACCGTTTCGCCTGTATGTGTGGGGGGGGGGGGTGGTGGGGGGGGGGGGGGGGGGGGGGGGGGGGGGGTGCTAGTCCTGGCAGGCTCCGATATTTTATGATAAATATACTCTGTAAAACAAACTGTTCAATGGAACTTGGGAACTTAGGTTGGTATTTATGTTGGGGGTTAGTAGTTGGGGGGTGTATCTAGAACTTTAAATTAACCTTAAACGCCTTTCTATCAGTAATATTTTCCCCCTGTACAACGTTTGAGTGATTACTACTGCTTTCTTTCATTTTTATGTCTTTCATTAAACCTGGAGTTCAGTGTTAGTCCTATTGGTGTGTCTTTTTGCTTCTGTGTTTATTTATTTTTAATCATTGTTTATTGATTTATTCATTTTGTTTTTATCAGTATGACTTATTGATTTTTATTTATATTATTTTATTATTATTATTTATTATTTGATATGGCCCCGCACGTAATTGGTGGAAAAAACATGCGCGCTGGCCGGATTAACTCACAACTTGGAATTCAACGGTGCATTTACCACCCGGATAAAGGAACTCTGGATTTCGCCTAGGAGCTTTATCAGAAGCCATAAGTCTATCACTTTAGTCTATACTTAAGCAAGATGTGGGAGAAAAAATAAGTCCATAACTTAGCCAGTCTACCTCATGGCGGCAACTTGAAGCTAGTGGCTGTTGAGACGGCCTAACAGAAATCCGCGTACCGCCTGTCCAGAAAACTTTTCACCCGTCAGAAATTTTTTAAGCTAGTTCGAAAAACAAAAATCATCCGCGGAAAAATTAATGCTTCAAACTAAGGCTTGAAGCATTATAACGGTAGTTCAAATGAACCTTGTTTTGTGCACGATGGAGTCCCAAACATGATTAGGTTTGTGATCAACCTCAAGTATCGGAAGCGGGCGGCATGCTGGGAGTAGCATTTAGAAAAGTAGTCCCTCCACCCCAAGAGTAACAGCTAATTTGCGTAAATTTCGGCAAGTCTGATCAAATTGTAGATGTTGTGTTTAAGAAAACATCGGGGAAACACCATGCTTCAGTAAAGAATTATTACACTTGTTTGCCTTTTCAATTACATCAGCACCTTCACAATAAAGTGATAATCAAACCGCATCAGGCCATCCTGCTATATCCGAATGTTTTAAACATTTTGCGAACTGCCGACATTCAGTTTCAGCAACATGGCTTAAAAGTTGGCCTTTTTTTCATTTCAAAAGTAGCAGAGCAGCTGATGACAGGATATAATTGTCCCTCCTCGCGGTCATTTCAACAATTTGTATAGAGCAGAAAATTGATCATTAATCGACACTGCCAACATATTTTAGGCCTATAATATTACACTTCTTTCTTGTCCTGTTCCAGTCGGGGACCATATTATTTTCCACATCATAACCCTTAAGTAGTTGCTTGAGAAATTAATTCAAAGTTTTCCAATCAAAATGATGATTTCCAAACACCCGATTGGTTTTAACATATAAAACATACATATTGAGCATTTATTTATTCAAATTGTTATCTTAATTCATGTTTATGTGCATAGGTTTATTTTTTAAACGTAAAAAGAGGGCGAGTTGGTGTAGCGGTCGAGTCGCTCACCTTTCACCAATGCGGCCCGGGTTCGATTCCCGGTCGGGAGGGCGAGTTGGTGTAGCGGTCGAGTCGCTCACCTTTCACCAATGCGGCCCGGGTTCGATTCCCGGTCGAGCTAGTGTCGTATGTGAATTTGGTTGCCGATCCATACTCGTCCTCGCAGGTTTTCTCCGAGCACTTCGGTTTCCTCCTGCATCTAAAATCGGACTTCTTCCCATAAATCTTTCCCCGCTGTTCTTGAGGCGTCCCTTGAATTTAATGCATATAGCAATATTGGGTTCTGCCTGGCAAATGCCGAATGTTATAAATAAGATCCATGAAATCAGTAACTCCATGATGAAATGTATGTAGCACTCAAAGAGTTCAATGTACCCTACTTAGCCTAGTAATCAATAATGTGGAGCTGTCAGAAACTGTAACCATGGTAACTAACAAAAGCATAATACCCACTTGACCTGAGGTTCACCTCCCAGGGCTGTGGCTCATCCCTTGGACAAAACCACTGCTGATACTAGGGTGTATTTTAGAATGCATCTGGGGGAGTTGGGTTGTGTTTTTATTTTATTTATGGGAGGGGAGGGGGAGCTGCAGAAACAAAGTTACATGTTTGATTTATTAACAATATATTTTAGTGGACATTGATTTTCCTAAATAAAAAAAACAGCAGAAAGACAAGTGTAGTTTTCTTTGGTCTTGTTTGCCTAAGTTTAAAAAGAAAAATTATATTGTCATTTTACAATAAAATTACACTTTAAAATGTTATCAACTTTAATATGACACTTAAATTGACTGACTGCTTTACATTACATCATCAGCATTGATATGCATTATTACAGTAAATCTTTCCATATTTCTGAAATATGGGCCTTAAATTTACACAAAAAGAAAGACCTGTAAGGGGAATCCTGGGAAAAGAGCGCAAAGCCGTGAAGATAAGGAGGATGGGCGAAAAAGCGCGGAATAAGGGAACAGGAGAGAGAAATTGAAGAGGGGGGTAGAGATAGCGGCAAAAAGACTGAAAGAGAAAGTAGGGAGAAGGGGAGGGTCCGGGGGAGCGAAGAATGGAGTAAAGAAGAGAAGGGAGAGGGCGAACGGGAGAAGTACCGAATGATAGAACGCGAGAGCGAATGGGGGAGGAGATGAGGGAGGGAAACCGGGGGAAGGAGTGGTTTACACAAGGTGCCGGTAAAAGGAATAAGGGAAAGTGGCTTGGGTTCGTAATCCCCCCAAACACCAATACAACAACAAACACAAACCACCTACTATCCAACCCCAAAAGGAGCTCTTGGCGGTTCAAAAAAACAGGCACATATTGCAACAGATCATCAAAATAACCCTTTGGCTTCCTGACCCCGGCCGTAAGGACTTCGCGCTACTCGCTCGTTATGTGCGCTTCGCGCCCATTTTGACGACAAATTTTTGTCCATTACTATTAATGGTCCCAGAAAGACTGAAACTTTTTTTTATGCCTGCTGTTGGACCCAACTTAACAACGCTCCATATCGGGGGCATTAGGAGGTCGCTATAGGATCTTATCAGAGGCAATGGGTCTAAACCTTTGTCTATTTTACTTTAATGGGACTAAAATTATAGAGTAAAAATGATAGGAACAAGGGCAGTCACTGGAACAATATGAATTTTCTTCTGAAGTAGCATTATAGTGATGCATTTTAATACCTTCAACCGTAATCAGCTGACAAATGGTAAAACAAAGCTAGGTCTCTGAGACATGCGCCCTAAGAAATTCCATCTGCTCACATTATTCTCTCCCGTTTCCCTTCCTAGACTCATTCCCATGGCCATGAAAATACAAACAATGAGGTGATTTCAACTGAATAGAATGTTTGAAAGCAACTGTAGAACCTCCAATTCACCTTTGTTGATCACATCCCAACATTTGTCACAGAAACTTGGACATACGCCAGACTATTTATGATATGGTACCATTTAAACAACCCGTGGATTAGGTAGACTTGTATACCTAGAAAGAGCAATTG
This sequence comes from Ophioderma brevispina, assembly GCA_023653785.1. NCBI lineage: Eukaryota > Metazoa > Echinodermata > Ophiuroidea > Amphilepidida > Ophiodermatidae > Ophioderma > Ophioderma brevispina. The sequence continues at coordinate 38,630 of JAMKCH010063587.1, forward strand.
ACTCTGTTCCGTCGTTTCCCTCTCTGTACATGCATCAACCAAGCAGATAGAAGAACTGCAAGTAAGACTGAACATTTTACTAGTATTTTCATGTACCTAGTAAAGATCTTCAACAAGTGTTGTCATAGACTATAGATGTTTGAATATTAATGATTTTTTTCTAGGTATCAATGCAACCTAAAATCTCTGATGTAAGTTCAGAACACAAAGTTACTGGCAAAAATGATGTCCATTATCCAATACAGAGATACCATATCCAACTTAAATAACAGTGATAAATGATGATGCAAATTCTCAAAACACCAGTAGTCAAAACCCATAGAAGGTTCTACGTGATTTTGGTTCTGGTCTAATTATTGCCAACTCAATATTTGTAGCTTTCTAACAATTTAGATGAGTTAAAGTACTTTTAAGTGTGAATGTCTTTTGGATGGTTTTTGGCCTTTGTGAAACTTCCCTGTCTGTAATCTTAGTGATGATTATATTAATATTGACAACTACTACTTATATAGAAATGATAGGAAATTATGCAATACTAATCACAGAGGGGGTGTAGCTTATATGTAACTAAGCAGTGTGTCATGTTTTAAGAGGTGATTTAAGCTCTGATACACTGGAGCTATTAACTATTGAGTTAATGCCTTTGAAAAGGAGGAAAACCCACTATTGTTGTTTTATGGGATAGGGTTCCGGATCCTCTATTGATTTGTTTGTCATCTTGAGCAACTTCTCATCTATTGAATCTGAAGGAAAGGAAAAAAATTATTCCTATGGGTGACCTTAATGTGACCTTTTACAACCACACTCACTGCTACACTAAAAAGACTAAAAGTATAGTGAAAGTTTAAGAGTGCGTGTCTTAAAACCACCTGAAATTCCCTAAGTCAGGAAGATGAACGTTCTTGAAATCTCTTGATATTTTTTATATGGGTATGTATGGATTGAAACATTCAACTTGCGTTGAATAATTTCCCTCTTACACATACCAGTGTTTGATCATATGCCTGGATTTGCCAATTTCAGCCATTTTTTTAGGAGTATTTTAAATACCTCTTATTTCATATTTTCAATATAGTCTTTTTATAATTTGCACGAATACAACCTCATATTGCAGGAATATGTTTATAATTATAAAAAAAAAGTGGTAAATGCATTTAAAAAAACTGGTGTTTATGCATGTCTTCAGTTATTGCTAATATGTGTAAACATGTAAAAATGGCGATTTTTAAACACAAAAACTGTGTTCTTTTTTAATTGACGTTTTCTTCGGGCAGTAATTGTATCTTTAAAACTGGTATGAGACCAAGTAACGAATGGGCCAAGAAAATATACATTTTCACCGTTGGGTTTTTGCATGTTTTAGTTTAGGAAAAGGAAAATTCCATTTTATTTTAACCCTAATATACCCATCCTTTTGAAACACCTTCAGCAAGGGGTTGATACCCACCCCTCCGGATTCCTTATTAAGCACATGTTACTTATAGTTTTGGTACCAGGAATTAGTCTTGTCTTCCTCCTTACATTGATACCCAAAATGAGTACAACATACCTAGCATTATGTCACAATCGGGGTGGTAATGAAAATCAATTTTCACTGAACCCAATTTTGATATACACCGTGTCAATAGCAAAAATCAATGTACATCAAAGAAGTAAGGAAAACCAGATTTGCAGATTTAAATTATCATTTTACGTTATAAAAAGCAAGATCGGTGGATTATTCATGACAGATATATTACGGTAAACTTATGTTACGATTAACTCTCCATCGAAATCAAACAACAGTCGGACAAGGGGGGGGGCTCTTGTTATGTGAGCTGTAATAATTAGCTGAAAATATTACCGTTATTAATGAACGGCCAATGGGCGATTGCCCTGATGTGCCAGGGTTATCGGATAAACCTTTTTGGTTTGATTTTATTTGATTCTGAATTATTCAGAAAACATTGGATAACAAAGAAAGCATCTACAGGGGGGGCAAAGGGGGGATGGACAAATTGTAAGGTGCAAACATTATATTTTAAATTTTTGGTTGTAGCAGTAGAGGCCTATGGTTGTTTTAACTGTAAATAAAATGGCGGCAGGCACAAAAATTTAATAATTCCACAGGGGGAAAAGAGGGCCGCAAAAATTCCCCACAAGGGGGAAAGCTTCTTTGCCATCGCGGTTTTGAATGGGCGAAAAGGTCACATGAGGTCACCGAGGTCACGAAGGTCACCAACACATAGGACAGACTAACCACGATCAGTGAATTTCAAGGTGTCATGAAAATTGATTGAAATAATACACCCAAACAATTTGTAATTCTGACCAATTTGAGCCATGACCCCTAGACGACCTATGACCCCACTATTGAGAGGTAACTTGTGGGGCACATACCCAAGGGACCATACATTGCAAGTGTCATGAAAATACATGTGTGGCAGGTGGAAAACAGTGGGTTAATTATGTTTAGGATAAAACATTTTTACCACAGACAGACGAATACCCCCACTACCAAAAGGGCAATCCATGTGTGCCCCTTGCAGACGACACAAAAATAAAATTTAGTCAAATAAAACTTATTACTTACGGACCCTTACATTAAAAAGGGTGTGTCAAATAACCCTTAGTTATAGTACCCTTTTACAGAAAAAGGGTGTTGTGTCGGTGTCAAATTCAAATGTAATTTTGGAATTAAGGAGGTCGGCAGTGGGCCTCGTACGCAGAGATTATGTGTGATGTGATCGGAGGAGCATTGAAGAAATGAAGTAATTTTACTGAAAACCTACTTTCAAGTGTGCGTATGGAGGGTTGTGTGTGTGTGCAGTTGTGTGTGTGGAGTGTGTGGTGTTGATGGGTGTGGTGATGTGTGTGGTGATGTGTGTGATTGTGTAAATAAGTGGTAGTGAGTGGTCATCATAGTTATTATTTTGTATCCGACCTGTAAGATAAGCACTAATCTGAGCTTAAAAGAACATGTTTTAGGGGTGCATTTAAGGTGTTTAAAATTAAATACGTGGATAACTTTAAAATTGTGTATTTACATAAGGGGGCAAAACCAAATGGTGATTTTTTATATTTTGCAAAGTAATACCAAAGGTTATGTATGACATATATTTTTTTCTCCTGTGTCACTGCCCGTGAAAAAAACGATGGCTCCAATTTTAATACTATTTTAACGCAAAAATGACAAAAATCGGGTTCAAAATGTAAGCATTTCTCTAATACTGATTGATAAAGAGTAAACAAAATATGTGCTACACATGCTCTATGAGGTTATTGAAACTATGTATAAATATCAGTGTCAGACAGAACAGAATATCAGTGTTACATTTTAAAAAGCAATATGTCATGTATTCGGCTATAGGGGATTTTTTGAAGATAGGGCAAAATATGGTATTTTCTGTCTAGAAACACTGCTTCATGGTAGACTAAAATTATTACTGTCATGAAGAATAAACCATCAATATAGGTTCATATGGCAAATATGGAAGGTTTTGTCCAACCTTCATCTTCCCGCCATCAGGTGGTTTTCTCTGACAAACACTCTTAATCTCAAGCAAATTATTACTAAACCTTCCAGGATAACTGAGACCAGCAAAACTCTTATTGATGTTATTTATTGCTCTAATGCTTCCAAAATTTGTAAATCAGATGTTATTCATGCTGGTATAAGTGATCACTCAATTACATATGCAATGCTAGGCAAAAGTAAAAATAAGTTTCTTAATAATATATATTCAGATAGTAATAATAAGCAGAATCATAATTTTAAGATATCTCGTTCTTATAAGAATTTTAATGAGTATGATTTCTTGCAAGATCTAGCTCAAACTGATTGGAACCCAGTTCTTAATGCTGGTGATGTAGATATATCTGCTGAGCTTTTTGAGAAGATATCTATAATTAACAAACACGTTCCTTTTAAAAAAAAAAAAAAAAAAAATGGGTGACCTTAATTGTGACCTTTTAACAACCACACCTCACTGCTACACTAAAAGACTTAAAAGTATTAGTGAAAGTTTTAATCTCAAGCAAATTATTACTAAACCTACAAGGATAACTGAGACCAGCAAAACTCTTATTGATGTTATTTATTGCTCTAATGCTTCCAAAATTTGTAAATCAGATGTTATTCATGCTGGTATAAGTGATCACTCAATTACATATGCAATGCTAGGCAAAAGTAAAAATAAGTTTCTTAATAATATATATTCAGATAGTAATAATAAGCAGAATCATAATTTTAAGATATCTCGTTCTTATAAGAATTTTAATGAGTATGATTTCTTGCAAGATCTAGCTCAAACTGATTGGAACCCAGTTCTTAATGCTGGTGATGTAGATCTGATGAGCTTTTTGAGAAGATATTTATAGATATAATTAACAAACACGTTCCTTTTAAAAAGAGTAGAACTCGCAAGAAACATTCACCATGGATAACTAATGAGGTACTAAGTATGATGCGTAATCGCGACAGACTTAAAAGTATTGCCATTAAATCAGGTAATGATCATTCTTGTTGGGAAAACTACAGGAAGGTTAGAAATAAAACTAACATGATCATAAAAGATAACAAAAAAGAATTCTTAAAACAAATGATATAAAAAAGATATGGGAGCATCTTAGACACATTGTTCCATCTAAAAATAAAGCTACTAAAATTCCCATCATTAATACTAAAAATGGGCCTGTAACTGAATCTAAGGAGAAAGCGGATGAATTAAATAACTTTTTTTCACAAATAGGTCCTAAACTTGCCAATCATATAGAAGATAATGATTTTTGTGATTATAAGAACATTGGCAATTCTGATGGACCTACATTTAACCTAGTGCATGTCAGTTATGATTATGTATTCAATCAGTTAACAAAATTATCTGATGACAAAGCAACTGGTCTGGACAATATACCATCTAAACTTTTAAAATTATCTGCTCCTGTCATCACACCAATTGTTACTCACTTAATTAACCATTCTTTTACAACCTGTAAGTTTCCAAGGTGTTGGAAAAGAGCTAAAGTTATTCCTGTGTTTAAGGCTGGGGATGCTAAAGACCCTAGTAATTATAGGCCAATCTCAATTCTAGTTGTTATATCTAAGATTATCGAAAGAGCTGTCTTTGATCAATTGTATAATTACTTAAATGATAATAAACTAATTAATATCAATCAATCAGGTTTTCGTCCATCTCATTCGACTTGTTCAGCTCTAATTAACATCACTGAAGATTGGTATAATAAATAGATAAAGCCATTTAATTGGAACTTTGTATGCTTGATTTAAAAAAGGCCTTTGACACCATGTAAACTATGAAATTTTCTTAAATAAACTACTTTATTGTATTAGCAATACTGTATTCAGTGGTTTGAAAGTTACCTTACAGGACTACTCATGCACTTATGTTGATAGTACTCTTTCAGATACTTGTGCCATACTTGTGGTTTTGTTATGCCACAAGGGTCAATTGATGGTCCACACTGCCCTTCTTATTTATATAAACGATTTGGCCAGAATGGTAATTATGTGACACACTGTACAGTTAATATGTACGCAAATGATACGATATTATTTTGCCTCTAACATAAATGATATCATAAATTGTAATTCAAATAGGATTTAACCATAATAAATAATTGGCTTCAAGTAAACAAACTTAGTCTTAACACTGATAAATCCTAATTCATTTTGATAGGATCTAGACAACGGTTTTTTGCAATCTGTAAAGACACTTAATAAGCATTTGTAACTATAAATGGTATTAATATTAAGAAAGTTAATGAATGTAAACATGTAGGTGTATAATTGATGATACTTTTTCATGATACCCTTCAAAATTGATCAAGTTCCGAAAAATCCCTTAAAGGAATGTTCATGGTGAATAATTTAAATCTACCTCCATTTTCCTAAAATGGTTAAATATGGTTTATAATACATTGTTTCTTCCTCACTTAGATTATTGCAATGTAAGTATGGGGTAACTGTGGGGTCTCTATTGTAAAAAAGCTTCAAATTATTCAAATAGAGCCGCTCGTTATTATATGTGGTGTTCCATGGGATACTTCAAGTGCCACTGTTCTTGATCAGCTTGATTGGAAGCCGCTTTCACATAGGCACATAACATTCAAATATATATCCCAGGTTATACAAGATTAACCGACCACTTACACTTATTTAAGATTACAGATTTTACAGTACATGAAGTAAACCTGCAAAAAAAGCAGTAGAGAAGAACAGCTTCTTGTGTTGAAGTGGGCTTCATGGTTAAATAAATAAGTTGAAAAGTCAGAAAAGTATTACAACTCTTTCCCAAATGGTCATTTACTATTTCAACCCAACTTCAGTATATGAGAAGAAACAAAGAAAATTGAAAGGTAGAAAATAAAAAACGATCAAGAAATTCCCTTTTCCCTGCTGGTATTTTTGAATAACATTGCCGCGATCGTTAATCATAAAACAGTCTCTTACACAATATTAAACTGGTGCTTGATGGCAATGGGCTGTCAATGGAAAGGCACAAATCAAATGCTGGTATCAGTGAAAATCGTCGGGAAGAATTAAGTTGGGTTTTTAATCACTGATTTGCTTACGAATTGTGAAGTTTCCTGGACCACTTTTGAAGAGAAAAATTCTCATTCAAAAAGGTGGGTGGGATTAGGATTATTTTTTAAAATGTCCGAACTTATTGGTCAAAATTTTAAGGATTTTTCTGGCCAAATTATTGCAATTTTTTCGATCTATGTTATTTTTTTCTAAAGTCGCTTGACTTGATTTATTCAGAAACCGTATTCAGCCGTTTTGTTTTAGCCATTAAGGACTCGAAAAAAGGGAAAGGAAAATACGGCAAAATCGTATTACTATTATACTAGTCGGCCGGTAGGGCAAGGTTATACAAATACGGTACTTTTACTTCTACAAAAAATCCCTAACATGAAGCCCTTGATTTCCGGTTTTCTGGCCTATTTAATCCTTCCAAAATCCGGAAAAATCCTTGTTCTTTTCTGGAGATTTAAAAACCGGACTTCCGGGAAAAACAAACGGAAAGGACTGGCATCTCGAAAATTATAACCATTCGAGATTAACTAGTTCAGGCCCAACATTTGCAATGTTCAGGAGTGTTATTACTCGTTAGGGGTTTTAAGAACTGAAAATAATTGGCAATTTCAGGAAAAAAGTTTCATTACTCAAGCAGGGGGAAAAGTATATTTTGCTAAATTCCCTTAAGAAAAACGTTGTAGAATAGTTATTCGGAAGGATACAAAAATAATAAGCTCACGTATGTCAATAGGAAAAAATACAACTTTGTACTTTGTCTTTAAACAGTCAGGACCGCTTTTTTAAATCGTAGCAAAAAGGAATAGAAAAAATCACGTGTAAAAAGAATGACGAAAGCAATGTTAATTCCTTTTCCTGCAGGAACGGACCACAGGGCATAAAATACACACTCTTCCCGAAACCCGTGTTAAAATTGCGATGGTTATCTTTTCCGCGAAGAGAGAACTTGACAGGACCGTCAACTGTTATTTTTCAACTACCCAATACCTAATCCGTACTTTTCGGAAAATAAGCGAACCGCGCTCACAAATTCTGGCAGTGAATTCTCCAATTCCATTTCATGATTAGACGGCAAACAAAGCAGGCGCGGGATCCAGGGAGGGGGGCGCCCTCCCGGTTTAATTCTGCAAATTGCTTGCAAAATTTGGGAACCAGTTACAGCTTTAAGGCCCCCGGTTTTAATTTTGACCATTTTTCAAACCTGGATCCGCCAATTGCAAAGGGTGATGTACAATTTAATATTAGCATGTCGTGAATGAATGAACAAGGAAATGAACAGCTTACTACATAGATCAGGTGTAACGCCAGGTAAAAACAGATTAGCAGATTAATCCCAGGTATTTTATGCAGGCTTGTGAATCAGTAGATCTGGAGTAATAACTCTGTGCAGGGAAGGTGGTAGGGACTCGCCATCGATTGTAAAGGCTGGAGAGATGGTGGAAAAAACAAAATTACTTACAAAACCAAGGCGAGCAGAGGAGGAGGAGGAAAATGCTTATAAATTGAACCGTCACCCGTTAAAGTGAGCATTCATACCAAGGTATTATACGTATAAGCAATGATAATTGTTATTTGTGTTATTAATCGATTATCATTTGTTTTAATAAGATTTTACGATTATTTCTAGGTGGTTAGCACTATCAACTTTGGCTTTTTGCCAATATTGGAAAGTAAGTTCAGTTAATGGCAACTACAGTCAGAAAATATAAAAACAACAAATAATAAATTAAAAAAAATTAATAATAAAAAAGCAATCAAACAAACCAAAAAAGTCAAAAATAAAATGAAAATGTGTTTTTCAAAATCAAAAACCAAAATAAGAAAATTAAAGAAGTACAAAATTAAAACAAATTAAGTTAATTTAAAGAAGATACAAAAAATCCAACGAAAAATAAAGGTAACAATTTAAAATAAAAAAATGAAAAAAAATTTTTTTGTAGAAAAAAGAATAAATAAAAAAATATTCAGGGAAATTAAAAAATCATAAAAAGGTAGCCGGGGATATAAAAAAACCAAATGATTTAAAAAAATCTTTATGCATATAAAAAAAATATAGAACAGTATGTGGACCTGCGTGGCAATTGATGTACAACTAGGTATAGATTTAGGTTCGCTTTGTGTTTCACACTCTGGAGGAAAAGGAAAATTGTAATATCTGATCATCGCAGGCAGAGGCGCATGTGATCTCGGTCGCCCAACCGACTTACTACCGGGTCAAGCCAGGTCGCAGGTCAGGAAGATTGTATTTCTTAAAACTGAAAATATGGCCGTTTTTAGGGCCTTCGATTTTTTGTTCATTTTCCTTATCATTGACGCCAAAACCATCCTCTTAAGAGTACACTGACATAAATTGACACACCATTGGAATAATAGTCTGTACATTGGAGCAATATTTGCAAATCAAGGGTAGGTAAATGGACATTTAAAATGCACAATGGACCTGTCATAAGTCTAGGCTTCATTCTCTAAACTCGGGAAACGGGACTCCCAATTGGGAGTGCCCAGTTAGAGTAACTCGAACTAGGCTGTGTTGGGCCTATTATAGAAGGTTTTATCGTAAGATCAGCGAAATATCAACAGAGGGCGCTTCGACCGCAAAGCATGATGGGACGGAAAAAGGGGCAAACAAAGTGGATTCCCAGATGTAACGTATACACGTGTTTACTTGCCTATTGGCGATTGGGAACTCAAAAAAAAAAAAATTGGGTTCTGGTAATAAACAAATCAGCAAAAAGAATCCAAAAAGTGTATTGATTATTGATACACCTTTATCAGAAAAAGTATGTATTACCTTACAGTTTGGTTCGCAATATAGATAGTTTGTTGAATTTAACCCTCGGTTTATTCAACGTTGCTTTTTATCTCATGTCGTGGGGGGGGAAGGGACAAATGCTTGCCAGCATGAATATATCTGCGCCCGCACCAGTCAGAATTATTTTCGTAATGTACTGATCTCCATGCAAATAAGAGTTAACTTATTTTGAAGAAATCAAACAGGAACAATAACAGAAAGATTTATAACTTTTTTTTTTTTTGGGGGGGGGGTAATAGGGTGTTTTGTCCTTGTTTTTTCTTGCACCATGCAGGCAATTTTACCATTGGAAATATGATCATGATGTATCCTAATATTTGATATTTATTTTGAAAACTTAAGTAGCATGTACGTTCTGTCATGTTTTAAGTTTTAAAGAAGGCTATTTATTCACGCAAATCAAGTTTTCGTTTCGTATTTTTGTAAAAATCAACTCAATTTCATGATGGAATAAAATGACGCACTGCATTGAGATTTTAATGTCTTCTAGTGGATGGAAAATAGGAAATTTATATAATATGAAGCGATGAAATTTGTGGAAATTGCCGATATGTGTGGAGGTAGAGCGCCATAAAAGGTAAGCCACGGCCTCGGCGGGCGTGCCATGTAAATGTAACACAATTGATGGCAAACTACAAGTTCTAGGTAAACCAATCGGTTTTAAGAATTATTATTGATAAAATAATTGATTACTAACTTGTTTTACATCGCACTTACCGCTTGGATGGTTAGTTTTTCGATCTGTTAATAATGATAAAGTCGATGTTTGTGACGAGATTAAATTTACACAATGGAATGCAGTTTGCGTAAATTCGCATTGGAAGATATTGCCGAAAGTTGCGTAGGATTCGGCCGCTGTGGGATAATTGGTGGTTTATTTCCCGGGGATAGGAAAACTGATTAATCGGTTTTTATCGATATGGGAAAATGGCGGTTTGGGGGTATAGCGGTTTTCGGTTTCCTCAATTACGATGATGCTTAGTGCTGACTTTAATATACTTCCACTGGCAAAAACCCGCTCCCCATTGATGTTGGTACATTACACATGTTGGCTCCCTCTTCTTGATGGTTTACTAGCTATGGATCCCCATGGAAGTTGGGCCTCAAGTTGTCATTTGCTCCCTATTGCAGTCAACATTTTCTTCAGCAGGTCAGAGTAAACATGGGGGTCATGGTCGCGTGGCTCCGTCAATGCTGTGTAAACTCGTCAAACGAGCAGTGGCATCATCATTAAATAGTGGCTGCCTGGCACTACTACCATCCATAATGGTGCTGGGTCTTTGATCCAGTCATCAAGACGACAAAATAAAACTCTGGTTAGTGGGGAATTCATAATCCAGAATTGTTGTGATTGGGTAATCGGTTAATAGAATCCAAGGCCTGAGATTAAACTTAAACCCAATGCTCAAATCCTACCAAATCATGATGGAAGAAATATTAAATTGAGACCCTATTTGTTGGGATCGACTTTGAATCAAAATAGTTTTACATCTGAAGAACAGCCCAAACCCGCAACATCATTCTCATTAAGCGAACTGCCGCTTGAATATGGCATGGGTGCCAGAGCACCCGCGGTGAGAAAGAAAAAGGAGGGGGTGTGTGTGAGTTCTCTTTCTTCCCACTGCGTAGTTCGTTCTCAGATGATTTAGCAAAGGTTTAGCAGAGGTGCATTGCACAGAAAAGAAAAACTGATTAATGTGAGCATCCTCACCTAGCTCTTCCCGTTCGAGTTCCTGTTTATTTTGCGGTTTGTTGCCTTGTTACATGTACCAATGTCTACCTGCCTGTCATACATTTGTTAATAGGGTTTGTCTTTACATTCGCATTTTGGATTCCTCAATGAGGGTATGGTCTCAGCCTATGCATTTGCACTTCCTGATGCCATTTATAAAATCCCTCCCAATGGGTACTTTGGTTGCCGATCAAGTTTACTTCCCCTTCATGTATGTGTTGTTTCTTAACTGTCTGTGAACCATATTATTTCAAGTTAAGTTTTCTCCTGTGTAAGTTCAGCTATTTGTATAGTGACCAATTCCCATCTCCTCACCATTCGAATTGATGTTCTAGATGACGTAATCCCTTCAACCGCTTTCCTTCTTTGCTAACTTTGTACAGACATAATTAATCACTGGTCCCACATTCTCAGAGTGCCACCCTATCACACAGAAAATGTTTTGGAAATTGAATTGTATGTGGAGTAACATTGTGTGGACACAATTGGATTCATTGGCTCCCTTTATTTGTTGGAGTAGCTTTTCAATTTCCAGATGGGCAGTGGTGTCACTTAAATCATTTATTTTTTCCTCTATTGAAGAAAAAATCACTCGTCTCTATAGTCCCATAGATTCAGCCTTTATAAAAAGTCTTTCTATGATAGGGTTGGAGAGATGCCTTTGATAAGATACTTTGCTCCAAGTCCGCTTAGTATGGGGTTCTCTTTATGTTTTGGATGGTTCTTTTGAACACAGAGGTTTCACCTTTTGTTTTTTGATTTCAGCTGTTTGTTTCATCTTGAGAAGCAACTTTCCCATGAAGTTTTTTTCAATAACTTTCCACTCGGTCTGTTTGTGTTAGAGGGATTGTGAAACTTTCCAATTCAGATGTTGGAGACTTCTTCTTAAAAAAATTGTATCCACAAGTCATTGTAAGGGCTTGTGGTGGTGTTCAGGAGATATTCCGATGAGTAAGCTGATCAGGGCGCGTTGTATCCATGATACGGATGCTCCTAACTTGGCCCGCTTTTTGAGGCTGGGGCGGATGGAACAGTCGGGGGTTGTCCTACTCTTATTCAACAATGGCTGCGATTGTACATGTACAGTTGCACGAAAACACTTTTCCGGACACTTCAACATATTATAAAAGGAGTCTAGGTTTGCCGCCGGGCACCGCTACTCCATTGTCATACAACGCAAAAAATCTCAAACCACCAACCCCAAAAGAGGACGTCGTGCGCATTACGACTTCACACCACCCTGCACCAGGCATAATGCATGTCGTGTTGTGATCTAATTCCAACCAATTACTTGCAAGGGGTGTGGCATGTACATCAGTGGAAATCCGAATGCGCCGTGGCACGCGGTTAAGATAGTTCCATGTTGAATGGAATGTAAAAACACGATCGACGAAACTAGCAAAACGTTTTATAATGGAACGATGTTGTAATGGATGGGAAATGTTTTGAAGAAGAAGTGTGTTTTGCTTTGTGCATATCAGCCAATGTCAGTTGTTCATATTAATAAAGACGATGTCAGAACTAACCACTGGACATTTTCGCTAAATGGGACTGTGATCTATGCAATACAAATGTAGAAGTGTCTAGGAAATTATTAGAGCCAAAAATGGGGAATGAAATGAATTGGATATTTGGACTCAGGTTGCAGTTCTTGTTGTTATAGCGGCTATACAGGTGGACCCAACCAAGGTTAATTCTATTAAGCAGTGGCGCGCTTTCGAATGGTCTAATGTTTTGAAGAAGTTCGTTTGTGAGTTGTGACTCTCTGTACACAAGGACTGGTGGCTTAAGGTCCCCTCCAAACGACGGGATGATTTCCATGATCATTTGCCCAATTCCAATAGTGAACCATGGAGGAGAGCGGTTATTCTGTATTTGATCATTAGCTGTATACAGTCAAAAATCCAGAATTGAAGAGTACCCGATTAAATCCAAGCAAGTGACCCCACGGGATTCGAACCCGGAGTTTTGGGAAATTTGCTCCACAGGCAAGCACCAACCACTAGGCCACACTCTTAAACTGTTGGGACTGGAGATGGTAGTTCTTCTGCAGTTGCAGGTGGCTGGGTGCTTGCTTTTGGGATAGTCAAATTGTGGATCTGAGATATCTCGCTTATCTTTTTTGCGAGGTCGCCACAAATCACCAAGTTTGCCGCTTTAGGCACAGGCAAACTTGGCGATTGCAGTTACGTTAACTTTTCATTTTTAAATTCATTAAAAATTTATTTTAGGGATAGTGGAAAATTAAAAACACCTGTATTTCAAATAGAAAACACTCAATCGCAAAATCTAAGGTGAGAATTTTCAAAATTTGCTTTCACTTCATATGACACAAAGGAAATTATGAAAAGTGGATACTTCAGTATATTTTTTTCGAAATAAATAATACTTAAAAAAAGCTGATGTGTTGCACGACCCCCACCGGTCCTTTGTTTTGATGACACACAGAAAAATAAACATTGTATGAGGATTTGGTATTTTTTAACCATTAAAAACAAACACCAATATAACTCATCCGTTCCTGAAAAATAATGAAAGAACAGTGTGGTTTTTCACAAATGCGCACATTTGGTCCATTTTCTTTTTTTAATATGCTGCCAAAATCAGTCCCTGTACCCAAAGTCATATAGAATTTTAAAACGCATTAGGTGCCATATCTCTAAAACACCTTTTGGAAAAAAATTAATTAAAATTTGGCACCACGTTTCACCAATACCAACATTCATGACAATTCAACAGATCTTGGGCACGAAGCCTAGCCAATAATCCTACCTTTAAGTACAAATTATAAAATACCCACCCATCATAGTGCAGTTAGTAGTTTGAAAAGGTTATTATTTCTAATGAGAATCAGGATTTTACTAATAAGTAAACATGCTTTGAAGTAACATTTTTTAGCTATTGTTTGATTTACAGGTAATCATTTGGGGATTCTTTCCCAGATTTCTGATCAACAGTGAAAAGAATTTGCTTATCCAGCCATGCGGTATATAGAGAATTTAGAATTGACGGGATGGTTGAAGAAAGTCTCAGGAAAGGTATTTTCCAAAGGTATGCTTAACGTGATAAACATAAATTTATATTGGTGATCCAACATTTGTAACATATACATGTATGTGAGAAGTTACTAAACCTGTCACAGGCACTCATAGGCAATTGTGTCATGTGTTTTCTATCAGTGCCTTTCAGAACTTAAAGGAGAACCTTGTACTAAGAATAAAACTTAATATAAATATACGCTATATTTAAAAAATTATGGACGCATATCGAGTGGTAGTGGTATGAAAAAATGGAACATATACTAACCATAAAAATGAAGTAAACATTTTGTCTGACCATGCGCTATCTGAAATTCGCGCTCGTGTTATGGGATATGTATACGGTTATGTGATACGCGGCGGGCACAAGTGCGTCCTACCCTTCACAATGAGCTCTTTCATAATGTGTAATTCTATGGCATGTCGACGCAAAATGGTATCGCAAACACTTTATTACCCTAGCGCGATGTTAAATGCGCATGGTCACAAACTAGATGTTTTAATTCAGTGTTATGGTTAAGTGCGTTCACAGTTAATTGCCAATTTTTGTCACACTGGGGTCATTTGTTAAAACTTAGTGACAGCTTTGTTATGTTTTCAAATGTGTGGCTATGACTATAAATTTTAACCCTTCCCCGGACCCGATGACTAGGCCACATTCACAGGCCTCACACACCAGGGACTTTAGCGATAAAGAGTGGCAATACTGACCTCCCGTAGGCAAACATGTGTGGGCACATGAGCTGAGATCAGGTTGAGTAGTTTCATTGATAAACGGCCTCGCGGTTTTTTTTTTTTTTTTGGGTGAGACCACTCTGGCTAAGAAAATCTAGGGCCGTCGGCGGTCAAAATTGCTCTGTCTCGCCTTAGGTTGAAAAAAAATGTCAAGGTTGACGGCCTACAACAATGGAACCACTGAAGTGAAGTCCGGGAAATGTGTTAAGGAAAATAGAAAGCCCACACCTTAATTTTTCTCCTTTTACTTTTATTCAGCCATTTCTGTAGAAACCGGCAAATATTTTTTATGGAAATTAGCTTAATTGCCAAAAGAAATTCAATTGTCTTATTATAAATGTAAAGTATATACCTTCATGCCATTCCAACTGAAATATGAACATTGATGTTGAATTTCCACAATTCATGACATTTTTGATTCAGTTTATCCCAAAAAACATGTTCTTGACATAAAAAGTTTTATTTTTAAAATAAAAAAACTAACAGAGGGCAGGGTGATGTTTGATGGATTGATTAGTTGTAGTTTCGGAGAATATTTGTACCAAATGCAAGCAAATCTTGCCCATTGAGTTAGAGAGAATTAGCTTAGCTCCAAAGAAGTGTTGGAGTGACATGGGAACGGAATTTTGACTTAAAATATTATCTTTTTGACATTTATAACAACAAAAACTGATTTTAAGCTCTATAAAGAGAAACCACTACGGAACTTACCCCTAGTGGAATGCTTGTTATGGTGCTCTCATGCCCTTCCAATATTCCAAAGCCCTGTTAGATTTGCATGGTTGCTTCATTGAAGCTTGCGTTGGACGTGACAAAATTGAAAAGGTGAACGGTGGCAATTTTTGAAAAATTACGAAAACTGATCGACCGCAAAGTAAGTTTGGTAGTTCAAAAACCCATGGAACAATAGAAACATTACTATAAAATTTAAGTTGAGGACCTCCTCGTTTTTGGAGATTATTGAACTCGAAGTGTGTTGGACGTGAACAAAGGTGGTGGACGTGACGGGTGTGAACGGAAATTAATGTTGATAGAGCCAAGCTATTTTACAGTGGTTGTCAAACCTTTTAGTACAATTACTAGTATAAAAACGTGAAAGTGCTCTCAGAGAATAAGTAACCACAACATAGAAACTTCTTCATAAAGACAACGTGGCTTTCCTGCAAAAAGTGTTGGACGTGAACAAAATTGTGAACGGAAAATATGCGGCAAAATTCGAATAACGCATATCTGAATTAAATCAAGGACCAGTCATATAATTTTGTGAGGGCATTATCATGAGGGATTGTCTTGGTAAATGAATACCATAAAAGGCCACAAGATATCCCCAACAGGATGTCATCATTGTACTTGAATAAAATGTATTTCAAATGTGAACGGATATGTCACGTCCACACTCAATTTTGATTGCTCGATATAAGTTTTTTGAGCACTCTGCTACCCTTATTTTCACAGGGTAATACATGTGTCACTAGTTGCCTAAAAGACTCAACGTAAAAATTGACAGGTTTTAGTACATAGCTAATGCCAGCTGAAAACAAAAGGGCATGGTTATTTTTGTTGAATACATAATCAGTTCAAATTTTGACCATTTTGTTAGCCGTCTCCTGAAATACAAGCACAAATAAGTTGGTTTAGGTATGGGAGGTAGGTCTAGTAGAAATCTAGTGAAAACACAAAAATGACTGTATCACCTCCTGTTAAAAAGTCATAGGTTTTAAGTGAACATTTAAAAAGTTGGCAATTACTGTGAAACTGGCCTAATATAATTCCTTTTTGGATGAAACACTCGATAGTTGTCAACATAACATAACATATTTATTTTATCCACATCAATACATCGGTATAAACATATTCATACTCATGGAGATTATAATATTTTGGTATACATGAATATAATGAAGTGGAGTATGGTACTGGAAAGTAGCCCAATAAAGGCCTGTCAAGTCCCCAGACTCTGTTTCTCTAATTAATTTGTAGTTAGAAATGAGTGACTTTATAAATTAAATTAAACGAATGAGTATTTTTTGAGTTTTTAACATTTGATGGAATGTTATCCCATTGTTTAAAACCCAATGTAAGATATGATTTACCACTAAATCCAAGTTAATATTAAGTATTTGAAAACTATTGTCATGTCTTGTAATAAGTGTGATTTTTAGCATTGGTTACAACATGTTGTCAAATGTGGATGGCAACTGGTTGTTGCTGTATTTGTACATGAATGTTCGAATATTATGTTACACAAATCCATTGTTTTTAGTTGGTTATATTTAAAAACAAGGCTTAGATGCACGTCTGTAATCACTGTTGCTCACTGCTCTCAGGGCACGCTTTTGCAGTATGTGCAGTTTTCCGTCAGTGTTTGCACATGCAGTTGCCCATGCAGTGATACCATATTGTATATGTGAGAGAAAAACAGTGTGTTATAGAGACTAAGAAGTGAGTTTCAGGTAGAAGTGCTTTACTTTATATAAATTCCAATACTGCTTGAAACATTTCTTCCTAACTCATCAATGGATTTTTCCATGTAGATTTGGTGATAGTGATTCCTAAAAAATTAAACGCATTAATTGATTTATTTTGGATTATCGATGGAGATATTCAAAGAGTTTTAATTTTGTTGTATTGTGAGTGCCACAAAAAGCATATAGTTAGTTTTTTAGATTGAGTGAAAGTTTATTGTCGTGAACCAGGTGTTTAGTTTATTATACCATTATTCATTATTGTATTTGGTGTTAATATCATGATGTGATGATTGGCAAATGCACTAGTATCATCGCATATAATATAAAAGACATTCATGAGCAGCATTTGAATATTCATTAACAGAATACATAAGCCCAAGGTCCTTAAAAAGAGGCCTGTGGCATACCAGTGTCGATATGTTTAGTGACGATTGTGACTATTGTTAATCCAACAAACTGCATTTGTGGATGGGTAATTTTGAACCAATCCAGACAATACCTCTTGAAGCCACCTAGTGAGCATTTTAGCTAAGAGGACATCATGTTTTATAGGAGATAATTTTACCTAGTCAGATATTAAGAAATAAAGGTGTGCAATATCATTTATGGGCGAATAATGTGTCCGGGTCGGAAAAACAAATAATGGTGGAGAGGCGCAAGCCAGCCCAATTTTAAAAGTTTTCCGGCCCGGGATACATTATGAGCCCATAAATGATATTGCAAACCTTTTTTCTATTCTATTACAGAAAAACAGCGTGATTCTATGAGAAAATTCATTCGCAACCATTATTGCAGAATAATGGGCAGCAAACTGACCGATCAGAATGCGCATTTTAATAATGGGCAGCAGAGGTCATAGAATGTATAATATTATTCGTTGTACAGGTTTCCTTTAAATGAAGAATTGTGCCTTTCCTTGCCTCTCAATAGAAACCCCACAAAACCCATTTGCCTTTCTGTGCCTCTCAGGAGCAAACCCCTCAGAATCCTCTGTTGTTTTTCTGAGTCTGAGGGGTTTGTTTTGTTTTAATTCTTATTTAAAGCTAACTCCCTGCCTTCTCCTGGGGCCTAAATGTCCAGCAGATACTAATTGGCAGGTTTTTTTCAATGAATGTCCAGCAGGCACACATAGTTTTGCCTTATTTTAAGAGTTCCAGATTCAAGTAGTAAAAGGTGAGAACTGTTCAAATTAAGCTATCCTGGTGCTGAAAGCTAGGAAATAACCAAGACCTATGGAGATGGTGTAAAATTCATTGTCATATTAGGTGTTAACTCTCAGTAATTACATTTTGTGCAAATTCTTACTTTCCATTGCGGTGGCTATTTTTGGTTATTGAAAATTCCACATTGAAGTGTCACCAATGGATTGATCGTACATGTAAGGTTCTTTAGTTCAAGATGACCAGACAATGATTTGCCACCAGTTTCATTGAAATTGGAGCCACTCGGAACATTTTGCCACGATGATTTTTTGAACCATTTTTTGCCTTAGCTATTAAAACGGTCCACAGAGAGGGCAAGCTGTGAACATTATTTAGTCAGCATCTGGCAAACCGTAATTTGAACAAAAATGCAAATTAGAACACTTTTATTTTTGGACCTCCGTACCAAAACTTTCCCCTGTTTGCAGCTCTGCACCTTTTCCAGTTGATGAAATTTTAACCCTTGTATATACCGAAGGGGGGGGTGGGGTACCACCCCCCCCCTTCAGTTTTTTTCACCGGCTTGCTAAACCCCTTTTTTGGTGCCAAATTATGTAATGTAATTGTCAATTGACATGTTCGCTCCTTTTCATCCAAAAACAAACATCCACGGGGTATAGGTAAGCTACAGGGTGATCCCAAGTGATGGATGGGGGGGGGGGGGGGTGGCACCCCCCCCTTCGAAAGAGAGAGAGAAGTACCAACATGCCTAACACAACTCACAGGAACATCACAGACACTTGATTTTGGTACCATAGATAGCTATGAGTCCTCCTCTTTCCATTGATACCAAAATAAGTACCAACCAGTGGCCTTAGCATTACGTCACAATTAAATCATAAAGTTCGCATGTCAGCAAACTCCAATCATAGACACACACAGTGAAAAAGTCATTTTTTTGCCAAAAAGGTTAGGAACATCAGATTTCATGCAGTTTTGACTCTACTTGAGGACAAATGGACTAGTTATATAATGACAGCATTAGAGTTATAATAAGTGTTGGAGTGGCTAAAATTGCGAATATCAATTTCCACCCTAAATTCAGTATTTTCGGACTTTCCTCAACATATGACGTCATGGTGACGCATAATATATTGGTGGCACTTCCTTTGGTACCAATGGAAAGAAGAAACTATTAAGTATCCGTTGGTACCAAATTTACAGGAAGGGTGTTCAGTAACCACCACCCCCCCCCCTTCGGAGTTTTGTTACAAAAAATGGCTTCAGGTTAGACAAGGGTTAAATGTCATGCTATGGCCCTTTTTAGGATGTCTGAAATTCATAGGAAGTAGAAAGAATTGTTCCATTAAACTTAATCAAATTTTTCTTGATTATGTATCTTTTGATTTCTGCAGGCCCATGCATTGGCAGTACAAACTGGCTGTGAGATACTGGTAAAGCTCCAAGATGTGGCTGACCACAAAAAGGGTTTCTACTATGCCACCGACAGATTAGAAAGGACCTACAATGACAAAGGCCTTCATAGGCAACCTGGTGAGCTACCAATATCTGGCGAAACGGGACTCCCTATTATACCGATGGTGGACAGAGCCATCCAAATTCAAAATTCCTGCAAAGATGTACAAAAATGACATCACTGAATCATCACCAAACAATACTGACACTGTGCAAGAATCATTCATTGATGATGCCCATACATCAACCCAAACAAGCACTGATGAAGTCGGTAGTAACCAGAACACTCTCGTCCCGATGCAGTTATCAATAAATACAGCAGTCACCTCAGATTCTCAAACTGACAGTTTTGCATCAGCAAATGATGCCAGTCTGAATGTAAAACAGGAAGTGGATAAGGACATCACTGTGAAATTGGAAGTCATTGAAGAGGATACAGGGTCCTTACAAATGACAAGTGAACAAATTGAAGCTGATATGCAAACAGACTGTGTATTAGGACAAGTTTATGAAGAACAAAGCTACCCAACGGTAGCAATGTCCCCAAAACCATACCAATGTGGGATGTGTCAGAAAGCTTTTCGTAGCATACAAGTGCTGCAAAAGCACACACAGACATTTCACATGCGTCCGCAGAACATAATGGCATCCCGTAGTAGAGGGAGAGGTCATGGAGGAGTGAGTAGACAAAGACAACACCAATTTCAAGTGCCTTCTAATCCTTCTGATCAACAAAGGTATGTGTAATAACCCCGACTAATCCCACCGGCACATAAGGCACTTGTGGTTGTTTGAGTGTTACAAATGCCTACTGGGCATAAACAAAAACAAGGGGCCAGTGCTGATAAGTGCCTACTGGGCAGGAATCTGAATGCTGATAAGTGCCCGCTGGGTTTTTCCCCTCAGAAACCCAAGTGCTGACATTGCCTGAAAGGAATTAAAAAATTTTCAAGAAAGAGTTGTAGAGTTTTCAGATTCTAAAGGTCCAGGCAGGCCTTTATCAGCACAAATGCCCAGGCAGCATTTACCAGCACAAATGCCCATGAGTGCCTGCTCGGCATTTTCCCCATTTGAGAACTTACGGAGTTCGGCTTAAAATGCATCTTCAGTGAATGTTAAAACAAAGCCTTCATATGTTTTGAAATATTAAAGGTGCATTTCGTGATCCTATAATCGTATTCATTAATTCTGGGACACGAACGACCAAAATACCGCGTATGTGTGTATCCTTACCTCAGAAGTGCATGTTCCAATGCCCTTGACAACGGCAATATAGCGCATTTAATGCAGGGCGCTGAAGGGCGTAGTCGTGCGTAAGTTGAATGCATGAACGCTTCTATCAAGCTCTCTGCGTGTACGCCGTGTCCCAGAATTAATATGATTATAGCACCTTCAATTTTGTTTATGGCCCATTGCAGAAGTATTTTGACGGCAAGCTATAGGTGACATTTTTTGCTTGGGGCGTGCACTTCAGGTAAGAAGCATGCAAATTTGCATCTGGGGGTTTTTAAGTATGCTGATTCCAAAAATAGCGGGAGGCAAATTGTCACTCCAACGGTTCCCGCAAAAATTCAAAATGGCCGCCAAAAAACCCTGTTTTGCCAGTATATCGGCAGTATTTTTTGGGCAATAGCATTTAGGGGCTGATCAACGGTAAGTACTGGTATCTGGCCTGGGTTGACACAGAGTGTGATCTGTTTGATGATATTCATTCCATGCTTGACCATAGTGGGTGAATGTGCACCATCTCGAAACAGGGGAAGCAGGGAGATAATACTTGAGTTAGATAATTCAGGCACTATTGTTTTTCATATCCCGATTGACCTCCGTGACCCACCTCAGCACAATAAATTTCAAGGATTCTGGGATGGGAAACGGAGGTCAATCGGGATATGAACATTGTTTTTGCTTATTGTAGCACAGCAGTGCCTGAATTATCGAACTCGCTTATTGCAGGTGGTCGCTTGGGTACTGACCATAGAACTATAACAGGAAGAAGTGAATCGCGTGTATTATGGAATAGCCCAAGCCCGTAACCGATTTCTCTCACACCGCGCGCCGTGGTTGTTGCTGCGTAAGCACTCGCGTGTCGTCACTGTTGAGGCACAAGTACACGCATATAAAAATCTGTGCATCACGCGTTATGTTATCAGTGTTGCATTTCCCCAGTGTTCCATTGTCTGATCGGCCGATTTTCTGCAATAATTATGCGAAAACCAATCGATTGAAGAAACCATGCCACTAAAAGGATTCCTGTATCCCTAATGCACAAAAGTCTCCTGATGACCCCTGTTAATTTTGCTTAGGAAAAGAGATATTTGAGTCCATGAGATAGCATGTGGCATCAGTTGTTGTTTTCACTCACTAAGTGTGACGAACGTAAAATACTCGCATGTCTCATAAATATGCATAAGGACTTTCCAAATACGACGATACGTAAACCAAATATGGTGGTGCCCAAAACTATGATAATGAACTGCGTATGCTCATTATAATACTTTTGGGCACCTTAGTTTTGGTTACGCCGTTTCATGTGAGCTGGCGAAGAAGGCAGACCATGATATGTCCATATTCACCTGATCATCGTGATGCTCACTAGCCAATGCTGACCTCACCTTTTCAAACCAAAACTTCTGCCTTTGATCATCATTCATTTCAACAGGTATTGAAAACTACTTGGTCACCAGGTACAGTTATAGAGTTGGAGAAACATTATATAGTGAAACTGGTTGCACATCAGTGTATGACTTTGGCAGTGACTTGATAGATTTCAACTTTAGCTGGGGTCTGTTTTCAGGAGTCTGCTGAATGACCCTAACAACACCAGGATTGTCATTCATGATATGTTGTGTGATTGATATTGCTGTGCCAATATCTTGACTAGATGTGGATAAAGAGGTGTGATCTATGTTATCAAAGTTTCCTGATTTATTTTATTACTTGACCTCAAAAACATATGTATAGACACCAAGATCATGGTAATTATGGCATAACCAATTTATGGCGGCCATTTTGTTTTTTTTTTTTGAATTTTTGGCGGGAACCGTTAGAATGACAATTTGCTTCCCGCTATTTTTGAAATCAGCGTACTCAAAAACCCCCAGGTGCAAGTTTCATGCTTCTTGCTTTACTGCTAATTTAGTATGATGACAGTAGATTTTGAGTCGCCAGTGTTTATAATCCTGGATAATGATCTGAGTAGAATAGCCAGATAATAGGGGGGGGGTCATACATAAGCAGATATCAGCCAATGCTATACCCTGTTCAGTGTAAGGTGGAACATGACCCAATTATTTTGCCACTTATATTCTACACTTCTATTTCATGCGCTATATACATTATGAAGTGATCCAACTAGTGCATTTTTGTATTCAAAAAAGCCTCCAGACACCCTTAATGCCACATTTCGATGCGCCCATCAGTAACGTCACTGGAGGAACCCATAATTCCTTACTCTTTTTTGTGTCTCAGTTCGGGGCACCATGTTGAAATTTTTACGGGATAATTTTTACATAATTTTCCCCCATTATCGCCAATTTATTGGAGACGTATAAATATATCACATCCTGGATGCGTTTATTATGATTACTGTACATCGGGGATTCTAAGGACATCGTTCTGTTGGTGTTTGAGAAGATTTTTCAAGATCGGACTCCAGTTGCTGTTGACATAAGTATCATATATATTATGTATTATCCCTTCACATGGTTGCCGCGCGAGCCTCGGGCCTTTATCGCGTCACTCATATTGCGGGTATTAAGTGGGCTTATTCCTTGGCCAGGTTAAGCTCCCCCTTTTGTAAGTCCACATTCTGACCGCCAGGGCTTGTTGGGGAATTGTCCCTGTGTCATGTCTGCTCCCTTGCATTTCTATTTGCTTGTTCGCCCTTGTTGATAGCCTCACGGTGCAACCATGTTCTCATCTGTTTTTTCAGTGTACTACCAGCTCTCCGCCGAATAGATCTAGAAAATTTTTCTTACAATTTTTTTTTTGGGGTGCTCTGCGTCCTGTCTCGTACGTCTGTCCTGTCTCCTTGGCCTTTCTTACTCCTACTTTGGGCCTCCCGGATCACGGTGAGAGCTCTCTGTCATTTAATTATCATCTGTTACAACGATATGTCTTCTCATATCGTTTCAGGAGGGTGTCTACTTCTTCTGGCTTAACTACCACATCTAGACGATGCCCAAGATGCAATGTATTTCTCCGAAGACAGGACAAAGATCCACACGAACTGTGTGTGAAATGTCGGATTTGTTCTAGAGACAATCCATGCCATATACACATCGGGTGGTCAGAACTAGAGTTACAGAGTTACTTCAACAATTTGGATGTGTATTTAGAACAAAGGATGAGAAGGAAAAAGGCCAAGGCTAAGACAGTTTCAACTTTACCCAGGGCATCTCCCTCAGTAGCTTCTCCCGCCGGTGAAAGTTTACCTGCCGTCACTCATCCAGGGCAGTTACAAGACAATTCAAGCTACTACTTCATGTAGTTAGGGAGCCAAGGATCTTGAAACTGAAATATTTTGCCCGGGCTGCTCTAAAATTTTGGTGACTAGATTCAAGTAGGGGAGCATCTTGGGCATCAGAAAACTGATGTTGGATTGTTTTTAACGATTGCTTGCCAAAAAAAAAAATTAGAACCAAGATAGCGTCCAAAATGGCCGCCGATTTGGCTAATGACCCGATTTTAGCTGTAACTTTTGATGCAATCTTCAACTGGAACGCAGTTTGTGTCATCTGAAAGAGAATTAAATTATCTACACGCTGATATCAAAATATGTGAGTTTAAGAATTATTTAAGGTCAATCACATTTTTTTTTGGCATTTTTAACCAAAAAATTAAATATTCGCATCAAATGTTCCTTTGATATGTAATAATCAATTTATTTTTTGTCTACAAATTTGACCTAATAAAACATGTTAGTCATATCAAAATTACAGGTATGTACATTATTCAGAAAGAAACAGTTTTTCTGTAACGAAGGTCATCAATCAGTTACACAGAGAAGTTGGTTTACTGCGCACTTTTTGCTAAAAGTGATCATAATTTTTTGATCATGCAGAAAACTCATGATCAAAATCCTTCAGTTGAAAGTACACATTATACACTGTTAAAATGTTCTTAAAAATGTTGTTTTGACTGTCAGCCGGGACTCGAAACGTGCAAATAAATAACTGTAAAAATTTACTCGAAACGGGCAAATAACTGTTTAAAAAAAACATTGTTTTAACTGTTGTGAGTTCCAGCTGCCAGTCAAAACTATGTTATTTTACTGAACATTTTTAACAGTGTAGGACAGCGTTCAAGCTTTGACTTGCGTTTGGTGGACCGAATGGTGGAAACTTAAAGGGAAAGATATCCTACTTAAAATACCATTTTCTAGGGTGAAATTTTGTGCAGAAACTGAATCTGAAATAAAAAATGCATAATTATTAACTTGAATATTTTTCCCATAGCACTGTACCGGCATATTTCTGCCCGAAGTCCTCAAATTAGAGCAAAAATCGGTCGCAAAAAAAATAAGTCCTTCAAAACTGGGACTCTCAGGGCTAAACAAATATAAACTTGCTCTAGAGGGAGGTCTTGGCTATAGCAAGTTTATATTTGTTTAGCCTTAAAACTCACAGTTTTGAAGGACTTATTTTTTTTGCGAAGGCCTTTATTTTTTTCATGCCCTCCGAAATGTTAGGGGTAGGGGTAACATATTACTACTTTATTGTTTTCAGTACATTCAACTTACTCAAGTTTTATATCACTATTTAGCTATTGAAATACTGAACAAAAAGACACAAGAAGCATATATCACCATAGCTCATACCATTGAGGAGTTATGGCTTTTTCAATCACAAAATTGGGCGAAAATTGCATTTTTTCCCAAATCAATTGTCACCCTGACTGCCGACTTTCTAACCCTGTTACAAAAATAAAGAAATACATTGATCCCATTAATGATTTGAATATTACAAATGTACCCCTGTCATATGATTAGCATAAAGAATTAGTCACTCCTAGGTAGTTTTCATGTTCATAAACTCACAGGCAATTAGCAAGTCAAAATTTTTGTCACCGGAAAAAAGCCCATTTTTGGCTAAAAATGGCCAAAAAACTGAATTTTTCTCAAAAAGCAGTGAAAAATATGGGTTGTAAGTCCAAAATCTTGAAAATATATGATATTTACCCTTAGAAACATTAAGTATCAAGAATTTTGAAGACTGTTTTCACCCCTAATATTTTTTCACACCCGTGTCCGCTACACGTAAGTCAAAGCTTGAACGTGTCGTAGGGTGTCATTTGTAAATACCATGTAATGATTATTTCTATAGGATACATTTAAATCGATTAAGAATTTAGCACTTAGTGTACTTTTAACATTTTAAAAGCAATCGTAAGCAGGTAATTTAAAGTGTGATATCAAGTTCTTTAACTTAGGCGACAGGAATATACTGAGGTTTTTTGTAAATTATGTTTGCAACCTATTTTTGTGGGCCGCAAGCTATAGCTGGCAGGACCACTTAGCAATCCGTTGTGCGGTGTATGTGTGGATGTGTGGATGTGTGTGCACAAAGTTTTTTTTAAAGTGACCTCAATGGAAAAGTTTAACTTCCAATTGGAACCAAACTTCTGTCATGGTGCACAATGGGATCCGTCATATGTTGATGAGGTCAAAGGTCATGTTGAAAGGGTCCCAAGGTCATGTGAGAGTCAAAGTTGAGAAAAATGGGCTAAAAGTAAAATTCATCTCAATTGAAAACTTGAAGTTCAATTGGAACCAAAACTTTTTGTCATAGGTGCACAATGCGATCCCTCAGATGTGATGAGATCAAAGGTCACGTGCCAGGGTCAAAGGTCAGGGGCAGCCCACAGCTTATATTCTTTGAATATAGCGGAGCGCGAAAGCCGAGACCGACGAAATTCTAGTTTTTTCTGTTGTAAATTTGGTAAATAATGTATTACTTGTTATTTCCATTCCTTGATACCTAACATGGCCTAAGTACATGATCATTGCTCTACATGACATCTAACATAAAAGAAACCTTCAAATGCCGAATTAACACGTCGTTTTAAAGTTAGCCAAATTTTATGAATGTCAAGCCATTGCTGTAATAAATTTGCTGAAGAAATATGTCTATGAAAAAAGTGTTTTGTCTGAGCGGTTACAACAACCCTTTTCGGGAGGTATGGTAACATTTGCAAGCTGATACACCAATAAATTTCTTTTTTTCCTTTATTTACACATTGACTCTGTGTAAGACTCCTGTTGGATAAATAATAAACTAAGAGCCACTCTTGTGGATTAGTTTCACCCATGTTTGTTGCTTCAAAGGCTATGTGATAGGCAAGCCTGAAAGTAGCCATGTGACCCAAACATAATCATACAAAAAATCAGAAGATCCTCTGTAGAAGGTTCTGAGAAACCCAAAAACATAATAATTTTTTTCCGCAGGTGTCAAAATTCTTAAACCAAAATTTTTCGACACACAGACACCACACACACATATATGCAACAAGTCTAAAAACGCAGGTTTATTAAGAGATTGATTTTGTAATGCACTGGGACCGGGAACTGCCATAGTAAATGCACGTAGCAGTTCCGTAAATTACCGTTTGGAATTCCCAAGCCTTAAATCGAGCAGATCTGTCCTACCCCCCCTGCTAAAACGGTAGTATACCGAAAAAAAAAGCTTGTACACTGACTGCCTTAGAATAGGTAAAGAAAAGGGGAAGAGTTCCATAGTACCTCTCTTTAACATTGTACGGAAAACAAATTATTGTACCGATTTATGGGCCTTTTAAACTAACAAATACCCTCCTAACCCTTAGGGCCAAATAAAAAGGAATTCAGTAATGTCGGAACTTCGAAGAGGCGGTACATATGGAAATTCTTGCCAAAAGAGAAAACTCGTCTAATGAGACCAAGGGCTTTTGGAAGTTAAATACAAGTCTCTTTAAAGGAGAACCCGTACAACGAAGAATATTATACAATATACTACGTAAAAATACCATGACCACATATAGAGGGGTTTCATCGAAAAACAAAATCATATTAACCTATAAAACAATGAATAAAAACATCTGGTCTGACGAATAAATATTATAACAATGTGTTAAGTCATTCTTATGGTTAGTATAATTCTGTTTTTCCAAGAAACCACTCTATAAGTGTTCAAGACTTATTTTATAGCGTTATATTGTATAAGTTATTCTTAGTACGGTTCTCCTTTTAAAGGATAGCAATTACGCTAATCAGATCAAGAATTATTATGATAAAACAGTTCAGGAGTGCCAATGAAATGATGCAAATTTACCTGGAAAAATGCATGATTACGGCCCCCGACTCAGAACATTTTTACTGAGGAGGGCGCCCCCTCAATTTCCAAAAAAAATCGGTTTTTTTTTTGCATGTTACATAATGGCTTGTCCATATATAATCACTGTGTGAAATTGCTAAGCTAAATCGAATCCCTTATAAGAAAATCACCAAACTTGTTATAAAATTCCGGAATCCGGAATTTATTTTTTGTATACAACCAGTATCCGATGGGACGTAATACACAAAAAACATGTTACTGCATCCCAAACGAAAACAAATACGGATTGTGTATCTTCCAAATTTCGGGAATTGGGAATTTTAGGGTATATCTAGTTCTAGTGACTATTTTTCATTATTACACAAAAAAAAAAATAAGATTTCGAAATCTCTGAGTATACTTTAAATGTTAGGGCCAGTTCCATTCAATTTGGATCCAGGAAGAGAAAAAGATTACTGAAAACAGGATTAAGGATAAAACTGGTTTCTTAAACGAAAAAATTCCCTTTTGATATGCAGTGCAAAAGTTATCCAAATGAGTAAATTCATAATCAATGAAAGAAAAAGCAGAAAAAGTTCTCGAAAAGTATTTATATTAAAAAGCACATGGCTTTTTGTCCCCGCCAAACGAGTCGGAACGGGGGACATAAAATGCGCAGCGTCCGTCGTTTGTCTGTTCGTTCGTTCGTCTGTGACCAAAAGTTAAACCATGTTGTATACGATTTATTCTGGAGTGTTCCGTAAGGGCGGCAACAATGAAGTACCTTGGTGCAAAGAAGCGGGTTGATGCGTTCTCGACATGATTTAGATTTTGGGCGTAAAAATATACTAAGTAAGTATCTAGGTGCATAATTTATGAAATTTTCCTGCAACCGGCCTGTGTACAAGTTTTTCTAGAGTCCGTAAGGCGTATAATGTTATACCTTGGTGGAAGGAAGGGGCTTGAAGAGTTCTCGACCTCCTGATCTTGTCCTGATTAGATTTGGGACGTATTTTGGCGCAAATTGAGTATGCAATGAGCTAAATAAATGCAAAATATCAGCGTAATTGCTTATTATTTATGACACTGTACATTGGGAGGCTCAAAATTTCCTGCGCTGCATAATAGGCTATCATGGGGCACATCTTTTTTTGCATTTGTGAAAGTAGTGATATATGCGGTTAGGTATGCTCAATGACCTAATTAAAATATGCGTAATTGCGTGTATTTGAAAGAAAAATTTCCTTCGCTACTGAAGGACTATGTTAAGGAGGGGTGGGTGGTGTGCAGAGTGTGGGGGAGGGGGTGGGGTGATGTTGGGAGGGGGGGATGGTTGCGGTTTGGGGTGGGTGTCGCGGGGGGGGTGTGGGTGGGTTTGATGTGGTGTGTTGGATGGGGTGGGGTGTGCGGGGTTGTTGCGGAGGGGGTGGGGTGATGTAGTGTAGTTGCAGTTATCGCATGTTAGTGATGCGACTTCGGCGGGGGACATTTTACGCATCGCGGAAATACGAGTTCGCATTGGTTTCTTGTGCCACAGTCCCTTTTTGCAACAACCCCTTCCAGAGCTAGATAGCGATAGTTGTTTAAAATGTGAATGTCTGATTAACAAATGGGGCTTTTTAAACCTGTTGGCATTTGGTCAATCCTAATGATAATCTCTTGGAACTAATTGGTTTACCATCAGGATTTTTATAAATCTTTTGGAATGAAGTAGTGGTCCGCGCTCTTGAACTCTTTTAACTATTCTTTTTGATAACAGTATCCCCTCTCATTGTCCCTCCTATATGTCCCTGAGACGAAATACACATACTACGTGGAAAAAATTGTTATTGATCTGATTTTTGCCCCGATATGGCAGATACATCATATAACAACATATCCACAAAATATCCCATGATCCCCTTTGGGGAAAATTTTTTTATCCAAGATGGCCGCCAAAATATCTGACAATTGCATTAATTAGCTATATCTCGGCTTCTCAAGTAGATTGTTGATGATTTTAGTTTTTGATCTAATTATATCATTTTTTTTCCTTTATGTTGAAATTCAAAATGGCCCGCATTACATATAATTTGGCTTTTATATTTATCTCAACTTTCAGAAAAGAAAACGAGGATAGAAGAAACAAACCAATCAATTATATCAAAAAAATGTATCTATTTAAGCAATAATAAAAATGACAAGAAATCATTATAAATGAATAAATTAAAATAAGTGAATAAATAAATAGATATAAATAAAAAAGAGACATTTGTACAAGGGACGGGTGCAAAAGGACGAACCCGATATTTGTACTAGGAAGTCCTCTTGAGGTGTTTTACCCCAAATGTTATTTCTCCCTTCTGGGATTCATCTTTATATATTTCGTTCACACTCCAGTTCCAATTTGCGACTTGGTTGTAAAAATAGAAATATATATGGCCTATTGTCTCTATGCCAATTTCTGGCAAGACGTACAAGTGTAGGCCTATAATTAATTCATGCGTCTGTCAAAACAGTATACGAAAAACTGCATTTATACTAAACTTTTTTAAACCATTCTTTCGAATAGTATTATATTGAGCCGGCGTACTGGTTCTCATCGTTGCAGGGGGGGAAAATGCATTCTGATTAAGTTCAAATAACATAACACTCAAGTCATTCTTTCGAATAGACTAAAGAGCACAAAATGACTTACCTATTTGATAATCAGAACAATCACTTTTTGGGATTATTGCTTTTTATCAACCCTCCTATAATGCGACAGTTTGACCGAGTGCTGCAGTAAACTGCAAAGGAAAGTATATTTCAGTGAGAGATAATTATATGTATTGGCAGCGAATTGGCAGCCATTTTGGTGGCCATTTTGGATTTGCGTTAAAGAAAACATCAATGATTTAAATTTAAACAAAAAAAATTCTTTGAACCCAAAACATTTCAAAAACATGAGATATAGCATTATATAAAATGGCGCCCATTTTGGATTTGCGTGAAGCAAGTCATCAGTGATTTAGATTGTACATAATTGATTCTTTGACCTCAAAAACATATTCAAAAACACTAAATCATCAAATCTACTTTAAAAGCTGAGATATGGCTAATTTGGCGGCCATCTTGGATAAAAAATTTTTCCCCAAGGGTATTTATGGGGATTTGGGATATGTTGTGGTATGATGATTCTGCTTATTGTTGCAAAAATCAGCTCAAATAACATTTTTTCCCGGGTCAAAACCCCCAGGGACCACACTATAAGGAGAGGGAAAATTCCACTATGCCTAATAAAGGATAAAATCTTTCATGTATCTGGAAAATAGAGGCCCCATCTCACTCCTGAGCGTAGATTATAAATAATTACAAGTCGCTTGCAAACCATATAGTGTGGTTTGGTATGTCAATGAAACAAGTTCCCGTAGGATTTTTGTGCTGAAATTTATTTTCTTGCTGTTTTCAATTTAATAGGGACAAACTGTCAGAAAATGATGGGGTGCAAATTGCCGGACTGCTGCCAAACTGAAAAATTAAAATCGAGATCAAATTGTGTTTTAATGAAATAACATGTTAGTCTCCTTATAAGATTAGAAAAGTATATATTTGTCTATGTTCCGACCTTTAGTTTAAATGGCTTATAGCCCCATAATGGTTCAAAGTATACTGGGGTAAAATTTATCTAATGTTTAGATTTGGTTGAAACTGGTGATAGTTGTGTGTTTTGTCTCACATGATCACAAAATGTATAATTTACAGGTGTGACATTTAGTTGGCAATTACATAAGCAAAATGTAGTAAGGTCTACCTGGTCTATGGGGTCCAAAACTTTCCCTGATGTTGCAATGGTGATACCACCACAAACAGTTAAAAAATGTATTTCTAATTCAGTATGAAAGAGCAATCATTTGACACCACTTTCAACAAACATCAGAGCATTTCTCCCCCCCCCCCCTTCCCAGGGTTGACCTTGAACCATTAGGGGGCCTATACCGCTTTAACTAAAGGTGGAACTAGGCAATATATACTTTTTCTAATCTTATGAGGAGACAAACATGTTAATGTATATTAATAACACAATTGAGCAATTTTAAATTTTCACTGTACTAACCATTCCTCCCCCCGTGAAGGAGGGGGATTCAGTCCGAAAATTTGCACCATCATTTCTGACAGTTCAGGCCCTATTGAAACCCAACAGCACAAAATCAATTTTAGCATGAAAATCTCTTAACGGGAATACACACAAAACCACACTAGAATGAAACTTGTATGACGAGATTATACATCATGATCAGACCGGCTTCTTAAAGGGTTTGCTATATTGGCAAAAATTTAGATTACTTTGGAACTCATAGAATTACAGATTTGTGAGAATGTTCCCGGTAAATGCCTTTGTTATTGATTTATTGGTAAATAAAAATTAGTTGGAATTGTATTGGTAAAATTTGGTTTTGCCAGTGAGGATTAATTATATGCAACAGAGCTGAAAGTTGCATTATAAACGAGGAAGCATCAAGGATGCTTGGCTTACTCAGAGGGTGTGTGGTTGTTGCGTGTGCAATGAAGTGAAACCACTTATAGGTACAAGCACCAACCAATTATAGGTACAAGCAAACAACCACTTATAGGTACAAGCAAACAACCACTTATAGGTACAAGCATTAAATGGCATTGCTAAGTGATAATTCCATATCCTAACGTCCTTAAACTGGGCTATTCCATGTCAACACCATGTGCACCACAGCATGTAATGGGATTTTTTTCTTTTTTGGTTGGATGATAATAATTGATGAGAAATGAAAATCCTGTAATTTTTAGTTTCATACCGCTTTCGTTTTCCCACAAGAGCATTAAGAATTTTAGGGGGGTCACCATCAAACATGCTGTGTGATGCAAAAGACAATTTTGAGATGGCACATAAACTTGTAAAGACAATTTTGAGAGGAGGGCCATGAAGGTAATGGAACCCTTTCCCAACTCTGAAAATCACTAGCTGGGGGACTTTTTTTTGGGTAGAATTCAAATCTGGCATCAAAAAGGTGTTAGCTCCTTTACTTTTAAAAGTTATTGGGGGTTAGAAATGCAAGATATTTTCATGTGGGAACCGTTGGGGGGTCAGAACTCTGTAAACAATATTGAAAAAATCCTATTTTGCAATTTGACATGTATTGGCCCTTGAAAATCAATGTTGACATATGACATCACCCCCTACTTCAGATATGTTGAAGAAATCATCTTGAAAGAATCCGCGTGGTTGTGTCGATGTCTTCTTGTTTTCTGCCCACAAGATACTTTGCTGATATCCCCATCAATGTATATGGGTGATATACGATGTGCATGTACAATGACTCTGGGTCATGTATACCTTTGGGTGGAACTTGAGTGGTTATTTTTGTTGTGAAAAAAATAAAGACCAAGCTAGTCTTTCAGGGAAAGTTGTTTAATGATATATCTTCAACATATCTGAAGCAGAGTGGCGGTGTCTCGAATGTCAACATTGGTTTTCAGGGGGTCAAAATGTGTCAAAAAAAAGTAATGTTACAATTACCATTTTCAAGGGGCTGTACCTCACTATTAATTTCTAATGTGTTCATAATTGTATTGGTTAATTTGTTTAAAGTTCTACTATGTACTCTGATTGACCAAAAGATGGACAATAAAAATGTTCTACTTTTGGAGTTTATTACCCCCAGATTTGGCCCCAAATGAACAACGGCGCATATTGAGGCCTCATTAAACTCTACAAGTAAAACATGTTATGAAATTCCTGATATTTGAATTCTCACCAAATATTCCACATAGGATAGTGATTTTCAAATTGTTGGAGGGCCCCATTACTAATCTGTGACCCTCTCAAAATAGTCGTTCACATTGGGCGGGCAAATTTGATGGTGACCCCCCAAATTTCCAAATTGTCTAGCGGGAGGAAAACAAAATGACCTGCGCTTCAAAATTAAGGGATTTTTCATTATTTATCAATGTCTACACCACACTTAAGTGAAAAAATCCTACGAAGGTGCTGCGGTTGCACCATCTCGAATAATTATAAAATTTTGTCTGTTTACAGGATCTCTGGCAACTTTGGTCTTGGTTTTTCAATTTGGTTTCTGGATGTCTTAATAAACCTGTACCGGGGGGGGTGATTTCAAGGCCAAAAAAATGGGGTCTCCGAACTATTTTTGGAGGCGGGTGATTCCAGGCCCAAACAATGGGGTCCTCCGAAAACTAAGTTTCAGAAAATAAAGCTGCGATTCTACCTCGATTTCAGCTACTTTTGAGGAGTTTGAGAAAAAGAAACTTTGGTAGAATATGGCTTTGGACATGAAAAGAGGGTCTCTGGAAATGAAATGGTCTAAAATGGGGGTCCACTGGAACATAAAAAACAGCAGTAACTTGAACGATCCCCTGGCAATTTGAGATGCAGTATACACAAGGTGGTTAGTTGGCGCAGCTGTCAGTTGCAGGGCATCAAATTCAATAAATTGTTCCTGGAAAAGAATATTCTAGAAATGTAGCAATTTCTGAAAATGAAAGCCTAAACCAAAGGGGAAATGACCGCAGATGATCTTTGACCTTGATATGTGACTTTTGACCTTGATATGTGACCGTGACCTCAACAACATATGAAGGAACCCGTAAATTTGCACCTTCGACCCAAGGTAGGTGACACGGACTTCAACGTTTCAAAGATGACCAGAAAACAAAACTAACCAACGGTGAACGGAAATGACCTCAGAGACCTTTGACCTTGGTCCATTGGACCTTTGACATCATCCACATATGAAGGCACCCCTATTGCACCTTAACCCCAAGCGATATGATTATTGGATGACTTGAGTAGAGATAAAAGAATTTATCGTCAAGCTATGAGTTTGAAAATATGTGCGAGTCGCGGAGCGACGAGCGCAACTTTCAAAACTCATAGCAAGACCGATAAATTCTTGTATCCTGCGATAAAAAGCATCCAAATATTTATAATTATGTTTTACAGAATCTGACTTGAACCCTGCTTCAAGTTTAGAATAACTAGATCCTATAACATTATGAAAAGTTATAAACACCACATGGTAACTATCAATATTTTTAAAAAGTGAACAACCAGGAAGTATCAAATAAATGGAACCAGTTGACAACTCTAGGAAAACCAAGAAATGGAGCCTGTGAAAGAACACCAGAAACCACCAAAAGAAAGGGAACCAGAAGACACCAAGAACACCCACAAAATTTCAAAACAGTAGACAGCAAAACCAAAATAATGAACAACCAAAGAAATGGAACATCCCTAGAATACTTCAGCCAATCAGAGCCCTCCCAGAAAAACTCATGTTCCTGGTTTTTTTTTTCTTTTAAAAATCATGTCATGTCTCAAAAACTTATGTCACTGGTCTCAGGTACAGGTTTTAATTGGAGATCTGAAAACAAATAATGGTTTAATCGGGACTTAAACTGTTCAAAGGAGTAGACGCAAAAAAAAAACGAAAACCTAACAAACGGAACACATATACATACATTTTACACAAACGGATGCGCACCTCGCAAAATCCCCCTCGGCTTTTCAAGCAAGGGGGATAAAAAGAGCCCTAAAACGATGAGGGGTCTTGAAGAGGCCCGGAACATCACCATAGTTCCTCCCAATGTGAGAACCCCCCTCCCAACCTGTACATTTGTGTTGCTGTCATACCCACATGTTGCAACATTTTAATTTTTAGGTGTACAACATTTGTTGACCATGAACATTTGAGTGGGCCAAGGCACAACACCCACAAAAAGGCAACACAGAACAACAGTGCGCAATCACCCAAAAAAATGTTTGGGAAGTGGCACATTCAAAGGAAAAAAAGTCATTTTTTGTTGTCATACAAAGAAAACTTTCTAAATTTAAGAGGTAGGGGTAACATACTCATGTTGTTGACAAAATCATATGCCCCTGCAAGGCCATCTATGCCAAAACAAACATCCAGGCCAACAATAAGCACTGTGGTGTATATCACTTAAACTTGGACAGTTAACTGACTTGATGTCCAAAAAAATGGTTCCCTGTTTTTTGGTAGAGACCTTACTAACAACGCATGCAAAGAGTCACCAGACAAACAGTGAACCAAGAGTATTAAATATATTGATTTTAAGTCTTCAAACGAATGTGTTCCAAGTGTAACACTTTCTGGGCGTTTCTTGATAGTTAGGCCCTGTTTCTTGCTGTGTTAATGTATTCCAAGGAGGTGAGTGTTTTTTTGGGCCCTAGAACCTTTTTCCACGACCTCCATAGTCACTGTTTTGTTTTCATACGTGGAGTATTTGAATAAAGTTTGATAAGCATATTGATCTGTCACCCAGCACTCTCATATAGACTTACTACTTCGTAAGCCAATAAGGGATATGCCTCTCATTTATTCAAAATTTGAACGGTTCTTCGTCAGGTTGCTTGTTTGTTGCCTTACAATTTTTTATATGTTCAGAATTTGTTTAAGCAATTCAATCTGAGGATCAAGGAAATAAAAGGTATAAAATTGTGTCTTCTGTTCAGTGATGATTTAAAGATTATGATATTAAAAAAAGTCCGTATGCAGATGACACCTTATATATTAGGATGGTACAAGCGAACTCTTTTACAGGAAACATTGGAGGTTTTGGATAAATTTTCAATATTTTCTGGTTGGCAATATACGCTATAATAAAAGTATGATTTATAGGCTATAGGCAGTTTAAGGAATTCAATGGTCCGGTCATTGTGAAAATAGACAGATGAATTGGTCAAACGATTTCCATTTTTATTAGGTATGCATATCTTCCATATAATATGATTGATGTTAGCTTCAATAAGCGACTTCGCTGTTTTAAAGAAAACCCTGCAAATGTGGAAGGTGAGAAATCTTCCGCTATTGGTAAGGATCACTTTGATCAAAACTTTTGCTGTGTCAAACATGTATATCCCTTTTTCATATTTCCAAACCCTCCAAGCAATTTTTACGGAGCTTGATAGTATTTGTAATATTTTTGTCGAATGGTATTTCAGATAAGATTTTGTAAAAGAGAATGACTATGATCCTAACCGTGTTCAAAGGGAGGTTTAAGATGCCGGATTGCGGCTACCCTTCGTTTAAGAAACCGGAAGACCAGTATTCTCAATGAGATTGTTTTGGGTTAATTCTTTTATTTAAAATGATAATAAGGATTTCTTCTGGAAACACTCCTTTAGCTCTGGTAATTGTTGGTGTATATAAAAGACATCATGTTGGAAAATTTTGAATTTTTGAATGTTAAAAAGCTGTCAGGAGAAATTCTCTAGCAATATAAACCTGGTTCCAGTATTACAGACTCATATCTCTGCCATTCCTACAGAATGGAAAGAGCAATCATTAAATTTACATGTTTCATGAGGACACCCTGGATTGTTACTGTATCGATCAATTGTTTGCTATATTGGGGAGTACGAATAAAATAATTGGCGTTAAAAAACAAGTTTCTGATTCTTATCTCCACTCCTCCACAGATTATTGAGACATGGGAAAATTTAATTCATAGTATATCCAATCAAAGTGGTCAAACATCCCTTTATTGTGGCTTATACAAGGTGAGTAAAAAAACACCTGACCCTGATTGTGTTTGCCATTTTGAATTGTTTCAAAACAAATATCTACCATAGTGGTTTTCATCCAAAAGCCTATTTTTCATTATCTTTAATTTTCTGCAAAGATCATTCCAATCGGTTTAATATAGGCAAGCTACATGTCTTTATAATCAAGTAATCAGCTTTTCCCCTATCCATGGATAACCCATTTGGATGCAAGGGGTCCAACTAAGGCCCTGCTCCCCCAAAATAATGGTATGTCCTATGTTTTCGTCGATAAGTGGTATCTTGAAGGTGTTAAAAGCCAGTGATAAGGTATGTTTTATTTGCAACACTTTTTTTTCAAGAATATTTTGGTCTACAATATAAGACAGACTCTAAACCGTAAAAAGTTGTCACCGATGTGCTTCCAACAAAAACAAATGACCAGATTCATTCATAAATGGGAGTCTTTTAGGGTCAGGATAGCTTTAACGCATTTGATGCAATAATTGTGATGGCTCAGCGCACTGAGCCGAGGATGTCGTACTATATGATGGGATAATTTTTCGGCCATTGGTAATTTTTTTTGATTATTGGATTAGTGATCTATGCATTTTTTTATATGTAACATGGAAGCTCAAGTGCTGTGGAAGATTTTATATGCCATGTGCCCAGAACCGGCACAAGTTGGAGATGGGGCTTTTCTAGGTGTGTGTGTCCAAAAAGGATAGTATGAGAATTGTTTTTAGTGACCACTTGTACTTCACAGCTTTATATTTCTTAAACAGTTGATAGGTGCATTTCATGGGGTGGAATCATGTTGATGATTTATTCCCCCCACCGCCAAATCATTCAAGCATGCAAGGGAAACACATACAACATGTCTGTTTCCTAACTTTTAGATTTTCATAAGGTGTTTTTTAAGTTGTTCTCTGCATGCTTGGAGTTGTTTTTTGGGTATATTAGTTTGGTCAGGTTACCCCTGGGCGGGTGCCCCATATATCCTGTAGGATCTTTGAATATAGACCTAAACACATCTATCACTGGGATGTCATTTTTTATATGGACTATTACTTTTATGTTGTTCGTTTGTTATGTGTGTGTGAATAAGGCAGTAGCTAATAAAAAATATTATGAAATCACAAAAAAAGCAATCAAAAGTTATTCAATTGTATCATTCATTCATTCACACTGACACAATGCCATTAGTATCATTTTCAAAATCGCTAGGTTGTTACTCGATAGGTTTTATAGAGTTGCACAAAAAGCTGAAATCTCAAATAATGCTTTATGAACTTTGTTACGTAATAATCTTTTGCTTTGGTATATCGAATGCTCTGATATTTTTATGCCATTGCGATATGTATCAGGTCATATTTGTGAAATATCGAATTGCATTGGTATAATGGTTTGACCATATTAAAGAAGATAGAAATATATAAAAAAGTCCTTTTTTTTTTAAATGAAATACAAAACATAAAAACAACACATTTTTTTTAACCTAATTTTTCTACCATTAACATCCTTAAACTATACAAAAATTGTATCATCTTGTAGAGAAACATGTTTATTGGCTTTTAAATGACCATAAATGGCACTATTTGGAGGTTGTACACGTAATCAAAGTATATTAAAAATGCTTTTAGGTAAAAAAAGAGGCAATTTGGACGCCCATCCTTGGATTTTTATTTTTAGCAAGAGGCTTGTTTTAATCCAACATCACGTTTTTCCGACCCCCAACTATACACTATGCATATATGGGGTCAAAAACTTAAGAGCAGAAGAGGCTTGTAAGGTCAAACCTTTAATGTGCAAGATATGGATCGGCTGGCTACTAGAATATTATTACCAGTGTCAGAGTCTCCGGCGATATTGATTAACTTGGCTGCTGAGGCTCCAACCAGGTTCAAGGGCAAAGTTCGCAAGCCACTCCAACTATTATGATAATAAAGGGGCAATCGTGGCAGAAAGAAAATCACGTGGATTAATGTTATGTGAATTATTTGCGGATGGCGGGGCCTGGCAGGTCCACTCCTTCTATCAAACTACAATTATCAACGATTGAGTAGGTACCGGCCGTTCTGATAGCTCACGGGGGCTTAAAGAAAACCCAGCCACAGGCCGTTTAATTCTGGCCTGTGTTAACAGATGATTAGAATAGTAAAAGCCTAGATACGGCTCCCGTGACTACCGTTCACGGTACTCCTTCAGCCATGTTTCGGAGTTACTAGTGAAGTGGATTAACTCAAGGTACTAGAGGGTTACCTGAAGCCAACGGCTTTGCCAGTGGTTGTGTGGCTATTGGTGAGGATATTAATAGAGATGGCAACTGATGGTGATTCTAAGATAGTTCACGCCTCATAGCGGCCCTATTCTCCCACTCTACGGATTAAAAAACTCGTCCATATTCTGATGCCGCAACCGCGCGTAATGTTACACACCCAATCGTAACGGATTATGGGGGGGGGGGGGGTCTCAATTAAATCGCTCGATGAGAATTTATACTGCGGTTCGTTAGTGAGGTAAATATTCTTTACGAGGTCTGAGTAAAACATCTACGCTCCTAGCAATTATTGAGCAGAGGTCTGCCGTGAAGATGAAAGGATTCCAGTTCGACCAGTTTCCAGAGATCCTGCCGTTTCCTGTTCACCCGTCTATCCGCCTAGTCGTCCGTCGGGCCACCTTCAAACAGTTCCGGGGGGGCGTTCATCCTCCATCTAGTCATGCACCGAGGCGTACTTCAAGCCACCATCTTCCGTCTAGCGTTAGTTCTTCCTTCCGTTCTCGTTCTCCATCGGGCCGTAAGAAGGAAAGGGTTCCGTGTTCAGGTGGTACCTATGGACACGTTAATCTTATTAGAGGTCCAGTCCGGTGCTAGAGCTCCAGGAATTTAGTCATGTAGAGGCGGTATTCTTTTGTTGATGGAGTGTGGTATTGTTCCTGTTCATGTCAGCCATAAGAAACTTCCATCCAAGAGATCTTCTTTTCATCGTAGTCGCCGTTTCTCCGGACAGAGATAGTTGAAGGGCTAGACGTATTTCTCCTCTCGACTAGAAAGTCTCATAGGCATACGCAAGAAGAAAACATGATTCTCCTCGTTATGGAGTATAAAAGATCGAGACTCTCTCCTTAAGATGGTTCAATCTTCCCCTAAAAGATCGAAAAACAGTGGTGGCAAAGGTGTGTCTAATCGAAACTAGTTGCAGTGATGATTTTGACTATTATAAACCCGAAAATTCTAAATCTGGTTATGGATGAGACGTTTAGGCGAGTGACGTTTTCTCCTAAATAATTCAGTCTAAGATCTATGATGGCAAAGATGTTTCAAAATCGAAACATGGAGATGTTTTGATTATAATTAGGCCTAAAAAAAAAATTGTTGATGGGCGTACACGGACCGGACCTTATTTTTACCCGCCCGACCCTCCCTAAATATTTTTATTGTTTTGTGTGCAAACAAAAAATTTTAACAACCATGTAAAAACGTTTTATGATATATGGTCATGAAAACGCTGCTGATGCAAAAAACAGGAATTTAATGACGTATTACTTCGGTACTCTAAGGATTGCAGGACATTCAAACTGACCCCCAAATAACAAGATGTGTTACAGGAAAAGTAGTGTGCCATTGTTTTTTTTGTATGGGATGTCAGTTATTTTGTGTTCTGGTAGTGGAAACATAAAAAAAAAATTTCAAAATCCGCCTACCTACCAATTTTTGTCTCGCCTGAACTTGTTCGGCAGAGATTAGTAATCACTTTCCTGGGGGGGTTTTTTCATGGGTCTGTCTTTGTCTGTTCTGTCTGTCTGTCCGTCTGTTTGTCGGTCTGGTCTGTCTGTCTGTTGTCTGTCTTGCTATCTTGTGTGCTTGACGTCGGGTTCAAGGGCTTGGGTACGATTTATCTGGAGTTCCGTTAAGGGCAAGGGCTACTATGATGATGTAACTGGTGGAAAGAAGCGGGATAAAGAGTTCTCGACTGATTAGATTTTGGGCGTTAAAAAATATGCAAATTAAGTATCTAATTTGCATAATTAACGAAATTTTTCCCGCAAGGTTGGTTACAAGTTTTCTGGGAGTTTCGTAAGGCGTATGATGATGTAACGTGGTGGATGGGAGCGGGGGGATGGAGAGTTCTCGAACTGATTAGGATTTTGGGAGTATTGGGCAAATTAAGTATGCAAATGAGCTAATGATTAGCAAAAAAACAGCGTACTGCTAGAATTTTAAACGGTTACATGGAACATAAAATTCCTTCACTGCATGAAAAGCCTATCATGGAGCGCATCTTTTTTGCAATTTGAACGTGTGTGATTTGAACAGCGGCTTTAGGTATGCAAATGACGTAATTAAATAGGCCGTAATTACTGCTATCTCTGAAACCGTTACATCGGAATTAGGCAAAATTCCCTTCGCTTGCATGAAAGAATCTATGCAATGCATCTTTTGGGTGAATCAAATTGGGTCAAAGTGCATGTGGGCCGATTATTAAAGGGATTTTTTGATTTACAATTGATCTAATTAAATATTGCATACTGCATGCTTGTATCACTGAATGTACATGGATATGCAAAATTCCTTAGCTACATGGGACTTCTATGCCGAATCTTTTGTATGAATCACAATGCGGTCAAAGTGCAAGTGGCAGGATCAATTAAAGGAGCATTGTTTGATGCAATTGATCTAATTATTAAGATGCGTAATTGCTGAAAACGCTTAAATGGTACATGGTATGCAAAATTCCTTCGTACATGAGACTACTATATGGTAA
This sequence comes from Ophioderma brevispina, assembly GCA_023653785.1. Taxonomy (NCBI): domain Eukaryota; kingdom Metazoa; phylum Echinodermata; class Ophiuroidea; order Amphilepidida; family Ophiodermatidae; genus Ophioderma; species Ophioderma brevispina. The sequence continues at coordinate 81,145 of JAMKCH010063587.1, forward strand.
CATCTTTTGTGGGAAGAATAATTGTGGTCAAAATGCATGTCGGTCCACTTTAAAGGGGAATGCTTTGATATTGTAAAAATTGAAACTAATGGTAAATGCTTGGTCCATTTCAACCACTTTTTCAGGTTGTCAATGGTCAGTGTGAAAATATTACACCTGATCAAAAAAGAATTCTTCACCACAGCAAAAGTAGTCTGGCATCATCTTTTGTGTGAATCATATTGAGGTCAAAGTGCATGTGGGCAATTTAAAGGGGCATTTGTGTTAAAACTTGAACCTTAATTAAATACTGCGCAGTGCGGCTCTAGCTGAAACAGTAATTGGATACATGCAATATTTCTGGGTTACAGGGAGAAACGGGGGGGGGGGGGCCGAGGGGTGGTGGGGGGGGAAGGGCGCATGTGGGCGGGTGAGGCTACTCCCCCTGGAGGAGGAGGACACGGGAGGGCGCGAGGGCGGGTACTGGGTGGGGGCACCGGGGGTGGAGCGAGCCGGTTCTTTCTTGGACTCGAAGGGAGGGGCCGCACCCGCGAACTAAATCCATCGGCAACGTTAGTGGGGGGGAGAGGTGTAGGCGGGGGGGCGAGGGGCGGGCGGGGAGAGGAGAGGGGAGGGAGGGGGAGGGTGAGAGGGGGCCGGGGAGGGGGGGGAGCAGAGGGGGGGGGGGAGAGGGGGAGGGGTGTGGGGGGGAGAGGGGAGGGGGTGGGGGGCGAGGGCGGGGCGGGAGGGGGGCGGGGGTGGGGGGGAGGGTAGGGGAGGGGCGGGGGGGGAGGGCGCGCGAGGGGGACCGGGGGGGAGGGGGAATGGGAGGGGGGGAGGGGGGATGGGGGTGGGGGGGGGGGCAGGAGTGGGGAGGGCTAAGGGGGGGGGGGGAGGGGGAGGGGGTTGGGGGGCCGAAGGGGATGGGGGTTGGGGGGAGCGAGGGGGAGGGGGGCGGGGGACTGGTGGGGGGGGGAGGGGAGCGCAGGGGGCGGTGGGGAGGGAGAGGGGGGCCGGGTGGGTGAGGGGGAGGTAGGGGAGGCTGGAGTGGGAGAGAGAGTGGGGGGGTGTGGGTTGGTTTTTTAAGGGGGGGGGAGGGGGGTTGAGGGCGGGCGGGGGGGATAGGGGGACTGAGGGGGGGGCTGGGGGGGCTTGGGGGAGGGGTGGGGGGGGGGTGGGGAGGGGGATGGTGTTGGGGGAACAAAGAGGGAGTGGGGGTTGGGGAGGGAAGATGGGGGTTGAGGAGGGTTGGGTTGAGGGACCGGGGTGAGGTGTTGGGAGACGGGGTTGGGGTGTTGAGAGGGGGAGGGAGGGGGTTGGGGGTTGCGGGGGTTGGGGAGGATATTGGGGGGTGTTGGGGAGGGGGTGAGGTGGTGAGGGGGTGTTGGGAGGGGGTGGGGTGTTGGTGTTGCGGTGTTGTTTGTGTTGGGAGGGGGTGGGGTGTTGTGCGGTGTGTTGGGGAGTGGGTGGGGTGTTGTGGGTGTTGGGGAGGGGGGTGGTTGTTGCGGTTGGGTGCTGAGGAGGGGTGATTGCGGAAGGGGGGTGGGGTTGTTGCAGAGTGTGTGGGAGGGGTGGGGTGTTGAGGGGTGTTGGGAGGGTTTGGGTTTTGTGGGGGGAGTGGGGGGCGGAGGGGAGGGGGGGATGGGGGAGAGGGCGGTGGTGGAAAGGTGGCAGGGTGGGGGAGGGGGCTCGGGGGGGGTGATAGGGGGAGGGGGCGAGGGAGGGGGGGGGGTAAAGGGGGGGGGGGTGAGAGGGGGGGTGAGGGGGCTGGGGAGTGAGGGGGCACAAGGGTGGATGCACTGTTGGCGGCGCTGGGGTACGGTGAGAGGAGGGGTCGGGGCGGTGGGGGAGGGGGGGAGGAGGAAGGAAGCGTGGGGGGGGGAGGGGGGTTGGGGGGGGGGGGGGGAGGGGGGTTGAAGGGGTTGGGAGGGGGTAGGGTGTTGAGGCGGGGGAGGGGAGGGGGTGGGGTGGTTGGGGAGGGGGTTTGAGGTTGGAGTGGATGTGGGTGTGGGGAGGGAGGGGTTGAGGGTGTGAGGAGGAGGGGTGGGTGTGAGGGGGGGTGGGAGGGGGGGTGGGGGGTTGAGGTGTGGTGGGGAGGGGTTGTTGAGGTTTTGTGTGGAGGGGTGGGGTGTTGGGGGAGGGGGGGGTGGGGATGTTGAAGGGTTTGAGGGAGGAGGGTGGGGTGTTTTTGAGTAGGTGTTGGGGAGGGGGTGGGTGTTGCGGGGGTGGGGAGGGTTAGGGGTGTTGAGGGGTGTGAGGAGGGGGTAGGGGTGTTTGTTGGGTGTGTTGGGGGAGGGTGGGGTGTTGATAGTATGTTGAAGTGATGGAGGAGGGGTTTGGGTTGTTGAGGTGGTGTCTGGGCGGGAGGGGGTGTTGAGGGGGCGGTGGGGTGTTGCGATGTGTTGGGGTGGGGTGTTGAGGGGGTGGGGAGGGGATGGGTTGTTGCATGGTGGAGGTTGGGGAGGGGGTTGGGGTTGGGGACCTAGGTAGGTGAGACGGGGCAGCAGGCGCGGTGGGGAAGGGTAGGGGGGCGGGGAGGGGGGTGGTTGGGAGGGGTTTGAGGGTGCTGGCGGAGACGGGGGGGGGGGGAGGGGACGGGCGGGTGGTTGGGCGTGGGGGGGGGGGGGGGAGGGGGGGGAGATCGGGGCGACGACGGGGGGCGGATAGGGTATGGCGGGGGTGTGGAGGAATGTGTGGAGGCGAGGTGGGGGGGGCGGGATTGGTGAAGGGGGTGGGGGGAGGGGTGGGGGGGTCGTCGGTGGGTGACGGGCTTGAATGGATGTGTTGGGGAGGGGGCGGTGGGTGTTGAGGGGGGTGTTGGGGAGGGGGTGAGGTGGGGTGTTGAGGGGTTGGGGAGGGGTGTTGCGGAGGGGTGGGGGTTTAGTGTGTGAGGGGGTGGGGAGGGGGGTCATGCTTGGGGGGCGTGGGGTGGTGAGGTGTTTTGAGGGAGGGCGGGTCGGGGTGGGGTGGGGTGTGTGAAGGGGTGTTGGGGAGGGGGTCTGTTGAGGGGCGTGGGGAGGGGGATGGGGGTGGGTTGAGGGGGGATTGGGGAGGGGTTGGTGTTGAGCGAGGACGGGGGGGGGTAGGGGAAGGTGGGGGTGAGGGGGGGGTGCGGGCAGGGGGCTGGGGAGAGGGGTGGGGGGGGGGGCGGGGCCTGAGGGGCAAGGTGGGGGAGGAGGGGAGGCGGTGGTTGAGGGGGGGGTGGGGAGGGGGGGGGGGAAGTGGGGGAGGAGGGGGTGTGGGGGGGGGGTGGGAGGGCGGGGCTGGGGAGGGGGGGGGGTTAGGGGGTGGGTGGGGGTGAGGAGAGTGGGGTATGGAGGGGTGGAGAGGTGTTGGGGTGGGGTGTTGGGGGGGTGTTGGGGATGGGGTGGGGCTGTTGCGGGGTTGGTGTTGGTGGAGGGGGTGGGGGTGTGTGAAGGGGTGGGGTGTTGGGGAGGGCGTGTGGGGGTTGCGGTGGTGGTTGGAGAGGGGGTTAATAGGGGGGGGCGGCGGGGGACCGGGGGGGAGAGGGGGGCGGCGAGGGGGGTCGGGGGTCAGCCCCGTGGGGAGACCCGCGGCTGGGGGGGTGGGGTACTCAGAGAAGAGTCGCCACGGAGGGTGGGGGAGGGCGCGGGCGGGGGCAGGCCGGGGGGGTACGGGGGGGGGCGTTCTTCTTCCACGGGGTGGCGAGGAGGGCCGGGGTGCGCGGGGGGGGGGGCGGGGGCGGAGGAGAGTGGGGGGGTGGGGAGGGGGGGTATGGGGGGCGCGGGGGAGGGGCCGGGGGTGGGAGGGGCGGGGCGGACGGGGGGGGAGGGAGGGGGGCGGCGAGGGAGAAGCGGGGTGGGAGGGGGTGGGGGGTGGCCAGGGGGGGTGGGGGGGGCTGGGTGTGTGGGGGAGCGCCTGCTGGTGGGGGACGGGGGGAGGGGTTTGGGAGTGGGGGTGCGGGGGTGGGGACGGTGGGGGGGTATGGGGAGAGGGGTGGGGAGGGTGTGGGGAGGAAGGGGGTTTTGGGGGGGGGGGGGGGAGGTGGGGGGTTGGTGGAAGTTTTTTTTTTGATGGGGGTGGGGGGTTGGGGAGCGGGGTCGGGGTGGTGAGGGGTGGGGGGGAGGGTGGGGGGTGTTGGAGGGGTAGAGGTGTTGGGGAGGGCACGTGTGGTTGGTTGGTGGTGTTGCGGGAGGGGGTGGGGTGTGTTGTTGAAAGTGTGGGAGGGGGAGGGGGGAGTGGGGGTGTGGCGGGGTGTTGGGAGGGGGTGGGGTTGTTGGGATGCGGGTGGGGTGTTGGTGAGGGGGTGTTGAGGTTGCATGAGCGGGTGGGGTGTTGTAGGGTATTGGGAGGGGGATGAGGTACTGCAATCCTCCAATGTATCTGCTGCACAACTTTCTTTGGACAATCTACTTGGACAGTTTGCAATTGCTGGTGTGTGCTCTTTGTCTTACAGCTATACGCGAAAGCAGGCGAGACTTTGTGGTTCGAAACGCCTTGTTGTTCCTATGTTACGCCAATCAAAACCATTTTTTTTTTTTAGGCTTAGGAGGCTCTCAAGGTGGCGGCCAGTTATTCATCGCGCAAAACTGCCGTACGAGTCATGGACGAGCATGAACAGTGACCGTCCGAAAGTTGAAGGTCAATGTGCGCGTTTTTAAATAGATAGTGAGTGGCCAGTGGGAATTTACCGTACGGAGCCGAGCGTATCTAATTGCCTTGCTTGAGTCTGTGGTGGGTGATGCATAATCGGTGCAAAACAATCATCAAATCTTTTTTTAAAGGACGGACATGAGAGGATTCTTTACAGACAAGTCAACGAATCATTCCGGTGGTGCATAGGCCCGTGCCAGGCTACCGGTACATGGTTCGCAGCCCCGTCTGCAGCTAGCTATAAATTGCGAGACCTGCGATTTTTTGAACATGCGGTCAAGCAAGCCTCGTTCAAATGGATCCCGTTGGTACCGTTATTATACCAAAAACCAAACATATTACATGAGTTGATTCTTCAAACTCCAATGGATTTTTAGTGGAAAAATATGATATTAAACATTTTTCGACTTTAGAATATTTGTTCAGTTTTCGTGTGATGTACGTGCTAACCTATGGGAACGGCAAAAGTAAAAACGACGCTTTATTTGGCCGCCCCCCCCCCCCCCCCGGGCCCTGCCTTAGTTCAAGAAACCTAAATCGGTTTGAGGATAAGGAGACCGCTTTTCTTCAACCTGTTGAGTCTTCGTTCTGTGTGGCAAAGATGTCTCTAAATCACAACATGGGCATGATTTTGATTATAAACAACCTAGAAGTCTAAATATGTCATGATGATAAACAGAAGAGATTTATTTCTACAAAATATTCGAGCCTATTACGCTGTTCAGCTCGAAGATGAAGGAGTAGCGACGCGCGGGGGGGGCGTATTCATGAAAAACGACTTCAGCGCACGCGTAGTAGGTTTAGGTTAAGCACACAGCGCACTGCACACTGAAAGGTGGACTGGGTTACGCGCGCGCCCCACGTCATACTTCAGGACGAGGACAAAAGTATAGACTAGTGGTGTAGTAAGCTGATAGTTAAAAAAGACTCGCAAAATTATGCGATTCGACAGTTAACTTCGAATTACATAATTCTGTTTGTCCAGATTTCATCCGAACAATGAGGTCTTTCTTCCCATGCCCAACTTTCTCTAAGTCCGTTGGTAGAATGAAAGGTTAGAGAAGAATCCTGTGACTACTCAACAGATCTTGATGTGCTGCTCCACAAATGCACATTCTAGTCATTTAACTTCCAGTCAAGAACGTTTACCTGGTGATAGTATGATTAAAGATTCTGTTCTAAGAGGATACGAGACTTAGAGAAGATTTCCAGATTATGGAGCTACTTAGTATGATGTAGACTCTAACTTGACTGAAGACTTAAGTACTGTGATACTGTAAAGATGTTAAGTCCTGTTATGATATTGCTGACAACCCCTTCTTGACTGCCGTCTTGGTTCACCGAGGTTCGAAATGTGATGCAACCCTTCCTCAAGATAAAAAATTTCTTCGGATCTAGGGCTTGCGCAAAAGCATTGCAGAAAAAGCAGTGAAACCTCTCATTCCAGTTACCACCAATATGAGACAGACTATTGAAAAAGTGCGGAAAATAGAAATCAATTTTGGATTTCCTGAAGCTTTCCCTTCTTCAAATGATGAGGAAAAGAGTTCTGTCAGTTCCCTGGTTTGCAGACCATGTGGGGACCAGATGAATGGTCAGAGGAGAAAGGATGTTGTGTAAACCTAGACCATGTCCTCCCGCCGGTGTTGAGGGTGGTTCAAACAAGAACACATAAAGAACCCGTCATACGGTAAATTAATGATGAGGGCTCGGATGTGATCTCTGTCACTTGGATCAGATAGCCTGTGATGGTATGAGAACATGGAAAGTTAGTTTATTGTTTCTTAGCACATTATGAATGTTCTGCCTTCTGAGCCCCAATGTGAACTTATCTCACGAAGCTATTGAGAGATGGTTATTTACTTTGAGGGACCTTCACCACGTAATTGCAGGCCTCTTTACCAAGTTAGCATATCAATTAGTGGCTCTTAGAAGACCGAATGCTGTTGATGCCCTCAATTTTACAACTAAGGAAGTCCTCCTGAATGCACCCAGAGGGAAGGATCTATTTGGAGGCCAATGGCCTACCTTAGCTTCTCAAGTAGAGGAACGTGTTAAAGCTGCAGAGCAAGCTGCTAAGAGGTCTGCCAGTAGTCAGTCTAGAGGTTCCTCCAAGTCTAGAGCTTCCAGGTTCAAGCCTTATAATTATGGTTACAGCAGAGGGTCTTCCACATTTAGCTACACTCCTGTCAAGAAGAGAAGTAGAGGTTCCTTCTGGAAGTTAAGCTATGAGTATAAAGATAGTAAACCCAACTACAGAGGCTCTAGACAGTAAGAGAATTATTCCTCCTACTCCAGACGTAGAGGCGCCCGACGTGGCGCGAGTAGAAGAGGAAAGAACTATTGATTCTTACCTACCCATGACGCCAGTGGGAGGGCGTCTGAAGCTTTTTCTTCCAGCGTGGCGGTCGATAACCTCAGATCCATGGGTACTACAAACTACCTCAAGGTTACCTCCTGGAGTTTACTGCCTGTCCGCCGATGAAAGTCAGATTTTGTACTATGCCTATGCCAAAAGAGACATCAAAGGCTATGATTCTAAATGACGGAGTGAAGGAGTTGTTAAGGAAAAATGCCATTTTTCCGATAAAGAGGACTATGGAAGGTTTTTACTCAATATTCTTCCTGGCTCCAAAGAAAACAGGAGATCTCAGACCAATTTTAACTTACATCTTCTCAACAAGTTTATTCGTCCGAGACACTTCAGGATGGAAAATTAAAAGAAGCCTACCTCCCCGTTCCAGTTTTTTCCTCCTCATCAGCAGTGGCTTCGCTTCCGGTTCAACAATCAGTCCTACCAGTTTTGTGTTCTGCCATTCAGACTTTGCACTGCACCCCTTACCTTTTACAAGATTGGTAAAAACAGTTGCAGAACATCTGAGAAGAAAGGGAATTCAGATCTTTGTCTACCTCGACGATTGGTTGATTGTTGCTCCAAACAGGTCGAGCCTGCTGAGTCAGTTAGCCTTTGTAATGAAGACGGTGAAAGAGCTTGGTTGGTTTCATGATAAACCTAAAGAAGTCAAGCCTTACTCCGAGCCAGAAGCCAGAGTATCTGGGAGCTATCTTAGACTTAAAGCAAACCAGAGCCTTTCCGACCGAAGAGAGAATGTCGAAGTTAATGGAGTGCGTCCGGTTAATTCTGAAGAGGAATTTTTCTCCGGCCCACTTATGGCTCCGTTGTCTAGGAATGTTTGCAAGCCTTGTAGATCTACTACCCTTCTGCAGAACGAGGATGTGTTTGCTTCAGCTCCACCTTCAAGGTTTTTACAGAGATTACCGTCACGACCTCCACCATTAAGTTCCTTTGAACCCAAAGATAGTGAAGCATGTACGTTGGTTTAGCAACTCAAAGAATCTTTTGGTGGGAAAAGAATTCCACGAAATCCCACACCAAATAGTAATTACAACAGATGCATCGAAACTAAGTTGGGGAGCATGCATGAAGTCCCACAAGATAAGAGGTGTGTGGTCGAAGGTTCTAAGGAAGCTCCACATAAATGTTTTCGAGCTGCTAGTAGTTTTTCATGCTCTAAGGCGGTAAGACGGATGATATCTGGGAAATCGGTAAAGATCAGATCAGACAATTCCACTATGGTTGCCTACATAACCACCAAGGAGGAACAAAGAGTATCCTCATGTGCACAGTAACTATCCGCCTCCTCACTTGGTGCTAAATTCATTTAATTACTCTGAAGGCGGAATATCTCCCTGGAATTATCAACATTGTTGCAGACAGTCTTTCCAGAGGAAGATCAGCCAAAATGATGGCTTAATCAGAATCAACTGTGGAGTGGCACCTGAACAGCCTGATTTGTCAAATGATTTTGCAAAGAATTTACAGGCCCATGATAGACTTATTCGCAAACAGGACCAACCGCCAAATCCCAACTTATTGCTCGTGGCTGGTGGACGAGAAAGCCTGGTGAGAGACTGCTTTAACATGTATTGGGAGAATCTGATTGCTTACGCATTTCCGCCAAAATAACTATACTTGCAAAGGTCCTGACAAAGTTTCAACAATCAAAATCATGCAAGATGCTGCTTGTAGCCCCTTTTTGGCCTCGTCAGGTTTGGTTTCTAAAGATGGTCAGCATGTTAGAAGATTATCCGAGATTAATTCCTGTAAGGCAAACCTGCTGTTGAACAGAAAAACTAAAGAGTGTCGCTCCAAAGACTAAGAACTCTTCACTTGTCTGTGTGGCCTCTCTCAAGCTCACAGGTCTTCAAACGCAAGGGCTTTTCAGAAGAAGCTGCCTCCTTGGCGGCAGGAGCTAGAAGGAAATCATCCTCCACTATCTACAATAGTAGACTTAGACGCTTCAACATCTGGTGTAAGAAATCAAATGTTGATCCTCATACAGTCTCTGTAAGAGATGTGGCCAACTTCCTGACTTCATTATTTCAAGAAAACCTTCAGCCTTCAACCATTACGAACTACTTGTCAGCTATTTCAAATATTCATGATAAACCAGACATGATTAGGGAAGATAAGTCTTTCAGATCTCATCAAAGGAATGTTGAATGAATGACCTACCGTTAGAAGAATCTCTCCTTCTTGGGATCTTCCGTTCTTCAATACGTCGCTAACGAACCATTTGAGCCGTTGGATAAAGCTTCACTTTGATTTTACAAGAAAGACTGCATTCCTCCTAATGGCTGCATCTACTAGAAGATGTTCAGAAATCCATGCGTTATCTATTGACAAGAAGTATATGACTCCAATGTCTCTCTCCTGCCGCGTGCTGGTTTTATGGCCAAAACACAGACCTTGAATTATGCACCTCAGCCTATAGTTCTTCCAGAGCTTCCCAGGGTTACTGGAGATCCTGAAGATAAACGTTGGTGCCCAGTCAGAGCTCTTAGACACTATTACTACCATACTGCCTTCTTACGAAAATTTCTGGATTCTTCAATTTCTGACTACCTTTTTCATAACAGCAACTAAACCTCACAAAACCTGCAACTAAGCTAACTTTGCACGCTGGGTCACTTTCCTCATCTCTGACGCTTTAAAGTGAAAGCCTCATCACTGGACAGTTACTTCGCCTTTAACCCGCATGCTCATGAAATTAGAAGTCAGGCAACCTCTTGGGCTTTTCACTTGGGAGTAAACTTTAGTGAAATTATGGAAGCAGCAGGATGGAGGACATCGACAACATTCCAAAACGTATGAAAGACGTCCTTACAAGTAATCAAATCGTGGCCAAAACCATCCTGTCAGCCAAGCAGTCAGAGTAAGAGGAAGGATGCTAAGCATCATGCTCATAAGGTGAGGAATGCCAGTTATTGGTCAGACAGAATGTGTTATGATTCTGATATATATTGGTATATGTTACCATGTGGATGTGTATATATCTTTACATTCGGGCAAAATTATTTTCAGCTTACATAAAAATTTCAAATGGCGAGAAACCCCTGCATCAACTGAGACTACCGGCTCCACTTCCCCCATCTAGTGACCAGTGTGGCCATCATGCACTAGTTGGATCACTTTGTAACGTATATAGCGGATGAAATAGAATATATTCACCAAGCTGTGAGATTGTTCTATTTCCATGCGTGTATACTTACGAGTGATCCAACTAGTCTCCCTCACCAGGCCCTTCCCCGCAAGTGGAGCCTTGGGGAAGGTACAAAAATGAGCAAGGAATTATGGGTTCCTCCAGTGGCGTTAATGATGGGGGCATCGATGCTGACGTGGGACTACTAGGCATGGGCGCATCAAAAATTTTAATGTGGCATTATGGGTGTCTGGAGGCTTTTTTGAGCACAAAAAATGCACTAGTAGGATCACTCGTAAGTACACGCATGCAAATAGAACAATCTCACAGCTTGGTGAATATAATTTTGTCAGAGGAGAGGCTCCAAGTTTTGCCAAAATACACTATAGCTACTATAGTATATTTACACTAAGGTTGCATTATGACCTTGGTGTTCCCCTGTGTTATCTCAATGTACTTTAAAGTTTAAGGTCATTTCATCTTATAGTGAACACACTATAGCCTTTTGAATATGTTTTGCAAGCTGGAGGCATAAGTAACAGGATCAAAGGAAATGACTCGGAGGTCACTAATTCGGCTAATATTAATTTTGAGAAATGGGCTAAAAGAGGTGGTAAATTGTTTTCCATTGTATAGGAAAGTCAAGGAATTTATTGTATGTATGGAACCAGATGTCCAAATGTAATTACATGTACATGTAGGTTTGAATCAAATTACCATTTTGAATGAGAAAGTAGCTTTTTTAATCAGCTTAAAATTAAATATTACCGACATGCAACTCATTCTCTAGTCTTGGTCAAGACGCTTCGCTTGAATTATTTCACTAGCAAACTGTTGAAATCATAGCCTATTACTGTTATTAAAATCCAAACTCGGCTGAGAATCCCACCAACCAACAATGCCAGTGCAGTGCTACGGTCTTCATTGTTATTCGGTAACGCAATTGAAAAGACGAGTGACGATGCACATGCAGACGAATTTCCTGCTCAGCGAAGCGTCTTGGCCAGTTTGTAATTTTTTTCCGAATTTGTGGAAAAAGTCTTTGCGGGGGGTTGTTTTTTCCATATACGGACGACAATGAATTATTCAAGTTTTAATAGCCAATCAAAGATACGATGCAATGACGTATGGGATCAAGATTAATTATTTATTCATGAAGCGTGACCTTTGTACATGAACACACGCAAAATAAACCGTACCTGACCAGTCACCAGACCCGTTCATTTCTCCGGCTATACTCATGATTGACAGCATGAAGCGACATCGTTTATCCAATGAGTACAAGCTACTGTGCTCATTTGCATAATTGGTTCGGCCCATCAAGTTGTTTGAAATCCAAAAATAACAAGACGCTCGGCTCTGCCTCGCAGTGAGCGATTCCTGTATTTAGCAATTTCTAATGTGGGAGGAGATTCGGGTAGCGGTGCAGTGTTGACTTGCGAACGGTAGTAATTCGTTAACGGGAGTGATTCGTGTATATAAAATGGAAGGTATGAAATAGATTTCTGAGACCATTTTTCTATATACTGTGACATGTGTACAAGTTTACATGGCTGCCGGACTAGGCTTAGGCTTTTCTATATGCCATGTGTACGGGTTTACATAGTCCGAGGTACTCTGACTGGACACTCCATATTGGGGGTCGTAGTACCCGGGCTTCGCCCAGGCTACGACGTGTTCGAGCTAGGGTTTACATAGACTAAGGCGGGGGGAGGGGGTCAATACTAGCTCGCTAGGTCAATACCACTGATCATACACGGGGGATGTACCTCGAAAGGGGACATAGCCGAGCGTCTTGAACAAGACTACTCATTCTCTTGATATACATTTTGTCAAAAGTATGTGTGAAAGGCTAGCTCGGCCAACTTCTGCCAAGTATGAGTCTATCATTGGCGTGTTTCTCCCCTTTCCCAAAGCTGTACAACCTCTAGATTAAAATGTGGTCAAATGATTTCCTAAAATATTTTGCCAAATTGAAAAAAAAGAGACATGCTTAATTCTGCAGTTTTAGTCAAAATCAATTATTTTGTCGGTTCTATCTTAACCCGAAAACAAAATTAATGAAATAAAACTTGCAAACGGTGTCCAAATAAAAATATGGACACTTTCTAATTGTTGTGAAGGAAATGTACTCTTCAGTTTTGATGTACATTTCAGTTTTGATTTTCATTCTCTTTGAAATTTGTCTCCAAGAGTGAAATGGAGAGTGAAACCCCTGACTAGAGTGAAAGTTCAATATATGTGCTTTTCAAACTGGTAATAACTGGTATCTTGTTCAGTTGCACATTGTGTAGAACCCAAAAATACATTGGTTAGCTCTCTCTCAACTCTGGGTTACATTAAATATAGAGCAAATAGTAACCCCCTCATAAACCACCCACTATTTTATGATGTTTCACCTCTGTATTTCTCTGAACTGTGGCAATTTCCCAATATGATTGATGTGACAGAAATCATGTTATGTTGTAAGTTGTTTATGTCAGTATTAATGGATTGCATGTATTTTGAACCAATACATAGAATGATATAGTACTATGAAAGAAATGAGATTAAACTTGGTTGGTTGTAAACCTGTACTTTCTGGTTTGTTCAATTTATTGGATAACTGTAATACTTCAAAACGACATGCACACCATGTATATGATACATTAGTGATCATCTTATTGACAACTTTCCTATTTCACAGGTTCCAATGTATGATGTGCAGTCGTAACTTCCGCCATCCTGCATTACTCGAGGATCACATAAATCGTTCTCACATGAGTCACCCGAGTCTCCTATCGTCAACTCAGACTAGTTTTAGTTCTTCCAGTGAAACCCCAAACACTGCAGCAGTCCAACTCCCCAGCAGCCAAATCACACAGAGTCTGCCCAACCCAGAACCTTCAGGAAGTGAACATTTATCAACCAGCACAAGTTCTGACCCCTCATTGCCAAAAATTACCTCAGTGTCATCACTTCAACAGTTCTCTCAAAATTCCCCCACTGGCATTTCTCCAACCACTTCTGCCTCCACCAGTGCCCCATTTACTCAAGGAAGTCCCATGGCACCTGTTTACAGATACCCGGGCCCAGGCCCCTCTGGCATCTCACAGGCTAGGACACAGGGCGTCTCTCCAAATAAGGTAAGTACGGTTGCCATGTTTTTAATATTAAATGCCAGGGCCCGTTTTCACAAAGCACACTTAAGTAAAAGAGATTCCCTTAAATATTGGAGATTTTAAGGGTTGTGCTTAATTTTGTATGTGAATCCCTTAACACTCCAGGGGGATTTAAGGGAAATTTCTAAGGGACCTCATAAAGTTGCCCTTAAATGGCACAAGTTTTAGAAAACTAATTTCATGGTTGATTTACTCCCATACAAAGGTAAAAAATTTTAATTTTTTAATTTGAAGAATTATCTTTAAAGTTTATGAAGTATTTGTGGTATAAAACTATGCTCCAGTGAGCAGCATAGCGATACATAAAATGGTAAAATATTGCACTGTAGCAGAGCAAAAATTGAGCAACAGTTCACTCAAGTGTTTTCCTTAATAGAGAACCCTTAAGTCTAATTTTGCACTTAAGTGTTAGTGTGCTTTGTGAATACAGGCCCGGGAGTGTGTTCTCACCAGTCTCTTTAAAGACACTATCAGTGATTTCAAAAATATTTGAAATTTGCAGGAATAGCTTCAAAATGAAGGATAAGTCTGTAGAATTCTCATAAGATACCTTTTCCAACTGAACAATTGACAGTAAAGGAAGAAAACGGCAGTATTCCCAGATACGATTCTCCATTCAATTACGTGTTGTAGTAAGTGTCCGAACGGACAGCAATGACCAAAATTTCCGATTCTGTCCTTATTAGGTTGCTTCTGGTCTTATCATTTGCAGGGTATGTTAGGATACCTGTACTTGTTACATCCATGCAAAAATCTGATTTTTGATGATTTTTTCGATTTTCTGATTCAGCAAATCACTGATAGTGTCTTTAACTGTCACGTTCAAAATACTTATATGCTCGTGCATTAAAAAACAGAATTGCTGTCAGAAGAAAACACAACTTAATTTGATGATAAATTAATCTGCAATGTGGGGGACATCAACAGTTAATTTTAATTCATAGACAATTGAAAATTCTTCTTTAATGTTTTATTTAATTTATGTTTTTCTTAACCCTAATTTCCCAAATACATGATACAAGCATGTATTACTAGCATGATACAAAAGGCTTAAATCTGAAATAAAACTCACTAAATTCAGCATTGTAATTAATGAAAATGTAGTGAGTTTTCAATTTAACAAACACTGTACAAAATGTAGAGTTAATAATCTTTAGTGAGCTTAAGTTGAAAAGCGCCTTTTGTATTTTTTAGGCAGTGAGATTTAGTGAGCTCTAGTAGGATATGAAATTGGTAACAAAAGGAGATGTGAGATAAGTTTGTATTTACTACAATATAGAAGTGAGTTCTACATGTAGTGAGTTGTAGTACTTGTAATCTCACTGAGATTTAGTAAGTTTCCTTGCCTGATAATTTTTTGATAGCCTTTTAATTAATGCATTTTAGTGAGATATTTTTTTTTATTTACAGTGAAAAATCCCCAAATTCAGGAATAGGGATTTATTATACCGTGTTGTTCCTAATAAACGCCCCTGCTCTAATAAATGCCCCCCCCCACACAATTTTTGGATAAAATAATTCAAGAAAAATGAGTAAAGCTTACCTAAATCATGTGATTTAATTGCCGGGACTGTCGTAATCCGTATCATAATCGCTGTTTTCATCATTGCTCTCTGCTTCTGATCCGTCACTAATGGTAACTGGCACACGTAGATACACAAAGAGAGGACTTGCACAGGTAGATACACAAAGAGAGGATCGGCAAATTGTGTAAGGTGATTTTTGCGGGAGTTTTTGACTTCCCATTTTTGACTGTAATAAACGCCCCCCCCCCCCCCATTTTGAAAAATGCACCGCCCCGGGGCGTTTATTAGGAACAATACGGTAAGGCAGTTTTGCTAAATATTGACCATTTCTAAAAAATCGTGAAAGAATCACGAAATACCGGCATTCAAAAACATGGTAAATTGCCCAAGATGGTAAATTACAAAAGATCTCAATTAGTATATTAGCAAAGTCTCTCAAAAAGACATTTCTTCACATTTTATTGGTTTCCTGAGAGCCGCATTTCATCGTGAGACTCACACACAGAATTCAGCAAACGTTAAGTTTTCCTACAAAATTTCACATAAATTTTTGGTATATTACCAGTGAGCTCCATTTGTCACATTGAGCAGGATCAAATCCAAAACATATTTTAAAGAAGTTGTGTTTTGAAATTTAACAGACATCTCAGAATGTCACATAATTGATAACTGCACAACGTTTGCCATTGGGCAGTTGGAATTAATACATGTACATACCATTCCCTGTTGGGAGAAATTAAATAGAATTTACTTTTTCAAAAGGATGAGCTAAATTTTTGCTTAACATTTTATCATTGTAGATTTATCAAAACTGTATTTTCAAAAGAAAAGTGATATTAATGACAGTGGAGACTTGTGAAAGCACAATTCCTATGGTAACACCCATGCACATATACTTCGTCCAGGCCTGAACTAAGGAGTGACGTCATAGCTTTCACAAAGTATTAAACATGCGAATCACATTGAGCCGCAGCTGTAATCGCGAGCGTACAAAGTCGGTGTGTGCGATACCCATGCACAAAAGCTGCGCGAAAGCTATGACATCACTCCTTAGTTCAGGCCGGATGAATTATAGTCCATAGGACCTTTCAAATGACCTACACGTACATGTACCCCAAGATCTGCACAAAATGTTTTGGTTTACTAGGCAACATTGACCTGCTGATTCCAAATATCAATGATGCAACTTTGGGATCCTTTTCAGATTGGGAGCGTGGTAGATTAACAGGGGGAAATTCATACATTGTTAAAAACTTAAAAGGTGTATAGACATGTTTATCTGGTCCTAAGGATTAAAAAAAATTATACTTTGCTATATCTTGGATAATTACTTTTAATGCAGGCTTTAAAATGGTTCAAGGCCATCCTGGGGTAAAATTTTTAGAATGCACAGATGATTCTCAAAATGGGCTCAAAAACTTCATGCTGTTGAAGAGTAACCATGTAAAATGAATATTTTGAATTTTGTTTGACATTTGGTAGGGCTTACAGAGTCCATAGGGATTAGCACTCAAGCCTCTGCCATTCCTTTGACCAGATCTTGTAAATGCGCATTCCCTGTCTTAACTCCAATTTCTGGCCGACATTCCATACAGTAGTCAATGCGAGATAAATTCAGTGAGCGCATGAGGGGATGATAATTTTTTAATGTGATGAAGTGACAAATCTATCAAATGGTGATAACCTTCACATGTTCATCAGTCATGGACATTGTCTGATCAAAATCAACACCAAGGACTCTGAATATCGATGACTGGGGAACATCCACAGTCCCGATCCTGATGGTAATGTCTTTGAGGTGTCTGATGTGATAGGATGAACATGCTATGATAAATTCTGTAGTCAGGTCAGGTTTTCTTTGAGGGCCTGCTACTGGTATCCTGGTAACCGATAATACCTGTCTCAGGGCTAAACCGTCACCCCATCGGGTTTCTAACGAAATCCGATGAGGAGGGTAGCTGGTTACCCTGGTAGAACTAAAAGATGATCTACTTACAAGGACGTCGGCTCTGGAGAGCTATTGGCGGCCATTCAGCACATTGACATCAGGAAGCTCATCCGGTCAAATATCTTTTGCTCCAATAAATCCTCACACAGCAGTATATGTGTTGTTGTGAATATGAGGTGAATCTGGCCACCCACTTTAACAGGGACAAACCGGATTTAAAACTTTGATTTTACTACTACTACGTCTACTACGTCATAATTTACTTTGTTACAGTGCATCCACTCACTGATTTCATCAATTACAAAGAGATAACCATAAAAACAATTTGAAACAAATTGGATCATTATAAATCATACTCTAATTTGGCTAATGTGTATGTATATTAATAAAAGGCTCCGTCAGTTTTGCTTCAAAGAGCTCTAAATTCACTTGAAAGGTGCATGAGGATACCGGACGTGTTATAAACTATATTCTGACGAAATCCGTTCAGAAATGGCTGAAAAAAACAATGAAATGTGGTGGGTTGTTATGGAAATCTTCCCATTTGTTTGTAACCGTTACTAACCAGCGCGTATGTGTGGCGTGTTGCAACGGGCATCTTATGCATGAGACGCTATAATATATGCAGTACGCAATTAACAGGCGCCTTAGTGCAAAAAGATCAATAACATGTCATGTTTTGTGCTTTGATTGTGGTATGTATGACGAAAACTGGGAGTAGTCTTGAAAAGAAAGAGATATGGAAAAGTAAATATTGATGTTTTATTATTTAGAGATGGGTATGAAACAGATTTTGGAATACGGGATGTTGTGACTGGGGTCATAACCTGTAAGAAGAGAAACTTATACGGGAGTTTGACGAGTTATGAGGGGAAAAAATTGTGGATATAAAAGGACCTATGGGTTAGCACATGTGGAGTACTTTGAGATAAAAAGGTTAAACACTGAGAGTTATACAGGATGAAATATTGATGTTTTATTTAGAAATTGAGCAGAAAAAAATATTCTGCAAGTTGCACAGGATTAAATATTGATGTTAAGATCCTTAGTTAGAAAATGGTAACTACATGAGCTACAAGGTATGACAAGTACTTGAGTAATTAAAAACGTTAAGAATACCAAATGTTTTGACAGTCAGGGGAGTCCTAAACTTCAGGATGATGGGTAATTCCAAAATATGGGCGTTTAAATAGCTGAAGTGGGATGTGGCGTTATAAATCACATTTCACTCATCACTGGTGTGGTTTCGGTGGTGTTGCCATAGTGTATCACTTCTTCATTGATCGCTCCTGTTTCAGTGGTCGCTTCTGTTTCAGTGGTCTCTTCTGTTTCAGTGGTCGCTTCTGTTTCAGTGGTCGCTTCTGTTTCAGTGATCGCTTCCATTTCAGTGATTGCTTCCATTTCAGTGATCGCTTCCATTTCAGTGATTGCTTCCATTTCAGTGATCGCTTCCATTTCAGTGATTGCTTCCATTTCAGTGATCGCTCCTGTTAACTCATCTAGCGGGAGCCCACGCGTATAATTTTACAAATCCCATGATGACCTTGAACAGTTTTTTTGACTTATTTAAACAAGAGGTTGTAGATATAGGTGCTTGGATCATGAAAATATACCTTTAGTCATTAGTTTCAATTTGGATTTCACATTCAGAGCAAAAAACTAGCAGGGGAAAACACAGAAAATAAAAATAGTGAGATTATTAATCCATCTTGCTTGTTTTGACAGGTGAGTAAATACTTTCAAGTCTGCTGCATTTAATTTTCTGGAGCCATTGAGAACACTTTTTGTAATTTTTGGTATTTTTCATCTTCAGAGAAAACAAAAAATTGGAAAAATAAATCAAAAAAGCACAAGTAGCAATATTGAAAAGTGGAGATGAAATATTATCATAGTTGGCAGTGCTGTTAATACCCCACACTTTTTATTTCACCCCCACCCTTTCATTAAAGCACCCTTTACGAATGTAAATGAGAAATTGCAATCCCCACCTTAGCCGAGTCGCCATTCCTACATGTACAAACACACATGTATACATCTATCAATGGTGGTCGAATTTGACTACCTCCCCAGTACAGTGCATTGCTATTGAGATTGTGAGTCGGGTCGAAGCATGAATAATGAAGATAATAATGCTGTCAGTAATGGTAACATTCCCCGACTGGTTAATTATTATATTAAGCTCCGTGATAAACTCTGAAGGCAAATCTCTCTCTCAGAAATACTCGGAAATGCGATTAACACATGTGTAATCCCATGCTTTTTAGGTTGTCTGATGCAATCAAAATTAGTCAGCATGATTCCTCTGTGTGTATCTCAAACATTTAGTATTCACAATTTGGTTGACACTTTCAACTATGGATCAAGTTCATACTTGGTATATACTTATACTGTACAATGAAACCATGGGTCTTCTGTGGTATATAGATGAGGTCAAAGGTCATTCAGGGGTCACTTAGGGTCATTATATTGCTTTATAGTATACACCTTTTGATTGACACTAAATTTTAAGGTAGCTTTCATTTTAGTGCAGTTATGGATCAAGTTCATTTTCCACACAAGAAATTCCAAAAGAGGACATCACTAGTCCATACAAGACCTGTGAAAGTAAATGAGCACTACATACAGTACATCGTTAAAACATTTTTCTTTCCCTTGATGAGTCGAAAGGGAAAGATTTGTTGATTTAGGGATTCAAACATGTTACAGAGTGGTTCATCACAAATCAACAACGATGCATCCATGCGTCCGCGTATTTTTATCCCGCGAGGGCGGATAAAAATACGCGGACGCACTTGATACAGAGTTGATTTGTGATGAACCACTCTGTAACATGTTTGAATCCCTTTCAACAACGAAAATCTTCTTGAAAACTTATTAATATCGTGTATAGAGGATAATAATTATTCTATAATACTAAAATGTTCCCAGTTCACGGAAATCTTTCCTCGTTAAAATATTTTAGCAAAATCTAAGGCAAAGCGATAGTTTTGGCATGTTTGTTGCTTTGCAGCTTGCACTTGGTGTCTTAGCGCGTACTCAGAGTTCCAAACGTGACGAACAGTGCGTTGACTTATGCGTACCGCGTAAACGCACTTCCGTGAGCACTGATGAGTTGTTGAAATTAATTTCATCTGTTAACTTCACATCAAAATAATTAAAAATGACCATGCATATGTCTCCTTTTTTGTGTCGCCTGCCCTAAGGAGGAGAACACATAGGGATCACTTTGTCCACTGTTGTTGTCTGTTGTCTGTTGTTGATGTCCTGTTGTGAAAAAGGGTTAACATTTGCCTGTAATATCCTCATACTTTGATGGATATAAACCAAACTTGGGTCACAGGTGTAACATAGCATCCCCCACTTTTTGATGAGGGCAAAGGTCACATGCCAAGGTCAAAGGTCATGTGAGGTCAAGTTGTAAAATAGGCTGAAAATGTAAAATTGACCTCATTTGATAGGTGCAACATGAGATCCCTCATTTGTTGATGAGGTCAAAGGTCACATATCAAGGTCAAAGGTCAGGTTAGGCCCATCATTCACTAACCGCGATGGCAGGCGACACAAGCGGTCCGAGGACCGATGTATTTTAAAAAAAAAAAAACCTGCAACAGAAAACTGAATCAATTGTGAAGGGGCCTAAGTGGAATGAAATTAACCTAATTTGATGCGCCATTGTTGAAATGGTTGTATATTAGTCAAGTTATATTGATGAGTATTCTAGTGAATTTTGTATAAAGTTGTGGAGGACCCATCATTTTAAAATGCTCGCTATGATAGCTTATGTCACTTACTATTGGCAAGTGACAGTGACAAAACAATTGATGGTGGCATGCTGCTTCAGTAGGAGGTACATGATCACCATATACTATACTATACCATATACTATTCATTTCATGTAGATGAAAATCAGTGTTAGATGATTTTTTTTTCTCCCAACTTGTAGAAGATTTTGAGAACCAGCTATCAAGGACCAAAACAAACTTTTCTTGAACAAAAATCCACATCTGGGTCAATGCTAGAACATATACATACACTGTTTGGAATTGACCTGTTTGTAAATGACATGCTTGATATTTTGAAGTGATTCTATTCACATGTAACAGTCAATTTGAATTTTAAACATGTTGCAATGTATTAAAGTAGTTCTTGTATTACATGACATGCATACCCAATTTTAATGCAGTACTTGGACATTGAGAAATAATTTATTGGGTATGCTCATGACTATACGTAATTTCGTATTTTTGATAAAAACAGATTGAAATGGAAAACCCACAGCCATCAACTTCCAAATCTTCAAACAGATACAAGCGCTACAGACAGAACAAAAAGAAAAAGATTGGCGAAGAGGCCTAATAGGGAGTGGGAACGCAACAGAAAGAGAGCACAAAGAGCTAATAGAAAGGCCAACAAACCAGATGCTTATAAAGCTGCTTTTAAAGACGTGATCGAGAACGAAAAGACAAGGTAAGAAAGGAAAGCAACGTAAAGCAGTCAGTGGCAACAGCCAAAATGAATTTCCAGCAGCTTTTCTACCAAGCAGGCACTGTCTCACGGTGTGAAACAAGCAAAAAGTACACCACTGAAAGAAATGCCAAAAAAGATTTAAGTGTTGTCGTCCATGATGAGTTTGCTTAGCCATTCGTCCAAAGAAAAAGTTTTTTATCACTGATGAGAGGATCACTTAGGCAGAATAATAGAGGGCATCCATCATTCAATGAGTTCCAGAAAAAAGACGGTTGATTACCTTTAAAACGGACTAACATATTAAATACTAATGCCCTGGCAGATTCTTGTCTGCATTGGCAAAAATGATGGCAAAAAGGAGTTCTACCCAAAGTATTACCTCATGTGGCACCTGTGTGATATGGATCACTCTGGATCACTCCAAAGGTTCATTAAACTATTGAAGTACAATATAAGCAACATATGGTGGAAACCACATGCCTGTGAAATCTCTGAAAATTTGGAGTTGATTTTAGCAGCTGTACATTTGTATACTATCCAATTCTGGAAAAAGATGGTTCAAAGCTGATGGAACATAATTCTTTGTGACCCTTGTTGGTTAGAAGTGTGATGAAGAGACTTGCCAAAGCTGTGGTGATGGCAATGAGTTAAATTTATGACCAGTTCATGAAAAGGAACAAGTGCTGCTGGTTGCACTGGTATAGTGGTGCATGTTGATTTCAGGAAAAAACTACACAAACGGGAGAATGAAATCAGTTTACATTGAGTGAGAAGAGTTTTATATATACCTAGTCTTTGTCAGTGACACCTCAATTTTTTGTCCAGCAACCATGAAACGTCTTAGAGTGAATGGCCAGAGTCCTGTGCAAGCATAGTATGTCATCACGCACATCACGTGCTGCTGTATTTTACACAACTTGTTTTCTGATAAAATCGCATTCAAAATTTACCGCAACATTTCATATCTATACGGTTAAAAGGAAGCATAAAAGAAACATCTACACTTTACTAGTATTGAATAGATTCATCAGGATCAGTATGTAATTCACCGATACGATATACAACATCCCTTGCATGAATTGTAACCGTGTCTACATTGGAGAAATGGGCCGAAAATTTGGCACTAGATTACAAAAACACAAAGCTGAGGTGGGCAAAATCAGCAAAACTGTGAAAACAAGAGCATCAAGGAAGGAATCTATTTCAGCTGTTCACAAATCTGCTACAACAGATCATGTTGCTGAAAATAATCATGTCATAGGATTGGGTGAGGCAAGAGTCATAGGAACCGATGAAAATCGGTATAAGAGATGTATTAAGGAGGCTATAGAGATAAGGAAGAGAGGGGGCACACCATGAACAGAGATGGACAATATCAACTTTCGCATGTATTTGATGATTTGCTGATCTCAAGAAAATCCCCAAAGGTCAAAAGAACTGGCAACTATGTCGCTAGGAAACATCAAGCATTGGGATCAGCATTCACATAAATATTGAAAAAGGCAACAGTGGTTTGCGGAAACGTCCACAAGTAAGTGAACAATTTTTAATCAGAAGTTAGAACCATTTTTATAAACAAAAATCTACACTTTACTGTTTTAAAGAAGGAAATTTTCAGTTTTCTGGTAATATTATTAAAATATAACTGGTAAAAAAATCTTTAAAAAAGATGCAAGAATCTGGCTTATTTTAACAAAATTGCAGAAATGTAATTTTGTCCATGGGTTGGGCATATTGACAATTGCTATAATATTGTAATGCACCGAGGAGAAACGTCAGTAATTATCTAAATGAAAGGTCACATCAAGCAATGTTGCATAACATCTAGGACGCTCTAATGATTGAGCTCATTGTTGCGTAAAGTAGAACTTACGATTAGGCTCATCAAGTGACTTGTTTGATTGGGTTCTTCACATTGTAAAAGATTATATTTTATCATGGTTGTTGATGTATTTCAGAACCATTTTGGACCCATGAATATATCATTCGTGGGTCTTTACTAATGGGATTGATGAAGCCACTCTTTTTGCTATCTGCATGTTTATTTTATATCATATTGTTTTTGGTTTGAATTTTGCATGTGTGTTTGGATGACGTGGAGCAATAAAGTAGCATTTTCGTTTGGCGATAATAAGGTTGTGAAAGCCAAGTTTAGGGTCTAAACAAACAAATTGGTTCTCGATGTGGCCTGAAACTTAAGAATATTATTAGAGAAAGTTTTGTAAACCCAACAGTCAGGCCCAACAAATTTCTCTGATACCAGTATGTCATGTCCCCTCTGATATCCTTATTACCTGTGCAACCAAGCGTCAATGCATTTATGTAGTAGTGGATACTGGAGTGTGAATGATAAGTTGACTGTTTAGTATGCATTTGCCGATTACCTTCACACCTAGTCAAAAGAACCACTGATCCAAGTCTCATATGGAGTGACCTCTAATTACCATATTTGACCTTTGAACTATGTTGTTAAAACCCATAAAACACTTCTGCAAATAAAATGCTATTGCAAACTAAATTAAAGGAACCATTGGTCCAGGACTTTTACGGGAATGCACAAATGACCTCTTGTGACCCATGTACCCTTTTGACCTCTAATGACCCCTACTTGACCTATGGCCCCATTTTGTCAAGTTTGTTCCATTGCAGAGCATTGCAGTGAGTACCTGGAATGTAAATGTTAAGTTGACTATTTAGTGTGTATTAGCCAATTTCACACCTAGTCAAAAGAACCACTGAACCAAGTCTCATATGGAGAGTACACAGTGTGACCTCTAATGACCCTATATGACCTTTGACCCTATTTTGTCAATTTATAATAAAACATTTTTGCAAATAAAATAGTTTGACAAACAAAATTAAAGGAACCACTGGTAAAGGACTCTTATGGGTATGCACAGAATGACCTCTTGTGACCCATGTGCCCTTTTGACCTCTAATGACCCTATGTGACCTTTGACCCCATTTGGTAAAAATATATCGAATTTCTGCAAATAAGTTACTGTGACTACCAAATCTGCTCAAAAGAACAACTGGTACAAGACTCCTGTGGGCATTACATGTTTTGACCTCTAATGACTCTAAATGACCTTTGATCCATGTCAAACACTTCTACAAATAAAATTCTATGACAAACTAAAGGAACCACTGGCAAAGGACTCCTGGGTATGCACAGAATGACCTCTTGTGACCCATTTTGGGGGGGGACCATGTGCTGTTTGACCTCTAATGACCCTATATGACCTTTGACCTCTAATGACCCTATATGACCTTTGACCGCAAATGACCTTATATGATCCTATATGACCTTTGACCCCATTTGGCCAAAATATATAGAATTTCTGCAAATAAGTTACTCTGACCACCAAACCTACTCAAAAGAACAACTGGTACAAGACTCCTGTGGGCATTACATGTTTTGACCTCTAATGACAGTAAATGACCTTTGACCCATGTTAAAACCTTTATCAAACACTTTGGCAAATAAAATGCTATGACAAACTAAATTAAAGAAACCACTGGTAAAGGACTCTTATGAGTATGCACAGAATGACTTCTTGAGACCCATGTGCCCATTTATACCTCTAATGACCCTATGTGACCTTTGACCCCCATTTGGTCAAAATATATAGGATTTCTGCAACATGTTTATTACATCTCACTGCCCCCAAAATATATTTTCATACCTCCTTCATGTCCACCTCCAATACTTTGTACTACATTTTATATCACAGTTGTGCTGAAACATATTTTTACGTCCATCTTGTATATCTTATTTTTTTTTTAAATGTGTGCCAACCAATATCTTGTCTTAGCTCCTCATTGCATCTCCAAAGATCATTCCAATCTCCCCATAACGCGTGGGGTCCTATGCATCATTGATGCTCTCATTCACATTTTCATGAACATTGTCTTTGTAGCCTTTTTTTGCTCAGTAATGCATGGGCTTACAGGGCTTACGAAACATAATTTGGTACAAAGAGGTCAGAAAAACATTCTTAATTCAAAAAATGTGATGGATATTTGTTGAAAAATTTAATTGGACTGATTAGAACATGATTCCTCAGATTAAACAACTACTCATAATGATGCAATTGTTTGTTCACACAAAAAAATCACATCCACCCGTGAACATAGCCAATATACTGCTGGTTCCCAATAAGTGTAAAAGTAAAAAGAGTGAACATATATTGTAGAATCACGTCTGAGTGAAGTAGAAAGCCTTGAGAGTGTTGAACTAGAAACAGTGTCTTCTGCTGAATCTCCGACACTTTGCCGTGTTCTACTCTTAAATGTATGTTTTTCACAAACTTAATGGTTCCAGACGTCATCAGAAACATTCTTAAGATGGAATATAAGATTAAACATGGAATTTCGTATTGGAAAATGCATATCATTTTAATTCAAGGCTAAAAGGTTTGTTGTTTGAAGAAAATAGGTTTCCAAATTTTGCAGTCAGCGAAGGCCAATTTTTGGCATGGGATAATAAACGGATCTTTAGAATTTTCTGAAATTTTCCTAAAACTTAGGGGTGGGATTTTACTCGAGCATGGGACTATAATCGGGTCAGTACAGTAGTTGAACATGACTAGTGAAGGCATCAATTATTTTTCTGCAGTAGCTCCCATAGAAATCATGAATTGTTCCTAAATAAGATTGTGATTTGGGCATAATTAGTTGAACATGACTAGTGAAGGCATCAATTATTTTTCTGCAGTAGTTCCCATAGAAATCATGAATTGTTCCTAAATAAGATTGTGATTTGGGCATAATTATGTGAACGTGACTATAGTTTACAATTTGTAGTCGGTGTCAAAATTCTTCGGTCTTTACGGACATGCGCGCATGCCCGCCAAAACAGCACACTATTCGGTTGCACGCAGATGCTGTGGATGCATTTAAAGATGCGCGAGTTGGCAAATGCTGAAGGTTTTTGACAGTAATTCCAGCATTTTCCATATTTACCTGTCATAAAGATAAGTTAACATCAAACATGAGGAATTGGCAGGCAAAAAACTGCTGTGCCACTGCCTGTTTATCCCAAAAAACACACGCAGCTGATGTGCCAGTAGCCGGCCAGGCCGTGGATCGACCATTTTTTTACATTACCGAAAATGTTACTTGTGTTAGTATTTTGGACATAATGAAATAATTGTAATTATCAAATGATGGGCTCAATATATAACCACATCTACTAATTTTCTTTAGTAAGTGTTGAGGCAAATTGGGTAAAAACAGATTCTAGACCCTGCCTAATTTTGAATTTTGTTTGGAAACTAAATGACTTCTGGTAATTTACATCGTAAGCGCCCACCTAAAATTACTTAAGCACCCTGGGTGCTAATAAGGATGAATACGGTACCTGTTAAAGAGAGAAATTTTAGTTTCTAGTTGTGTATTTAATACAAAACTCCAACAGCATTAAATTCCCAAGTCACTGACACAGTAAAATTCACCAGCATTTGTGGGGATCATTTATCTAGTCTGCACTTTTGTACTTAAAATAAGCATCATTGGAATATTGAAGTGATAACACCTTGTGATGTTCATCAAACTGATCATCTTTTATCTTTGGTGTTGGCAAGCATGAGTGATCAACGTTTCCTACTTCATTCTGTCTCACAGACTGGTTTGCCTGAGGATGCACCAAGACTTAATCATCTGCAGCCACCTGCACTCCCTGATGTGCCGGTAACTGGTAATGGACATGAGATTAGGAAGATGCACTACAGGGTGTCTGGCAGTGGTCAACTAAGATGCAGAACAAAAGACTGTTTCTACTGCCCTGTAAAACGCACATCATTTCAATGTACAGTCTGTCGTGTAGCCGTCTGTCATGATTGCTTCAGTGTCCATATGTCCAAACTGCCAAAGAAGCCCAAGCATGACATATGCAAGATGGGCTTACAGGTGACAAAATCTGGAAGGACACGGCCGAAGGAGAAAGATTGCTGGCACTGTAGTTGTAAGGATGGAAAAAAACGCAGAAGGACCACGTACGAATGTGTCGCTTGTGATGTTGGAGTCTGTATGGATTGCTTTGATATTCACAGTGCTTCAGAAAAGTTGCCATTTTAGCAGTACATATGAGTAGATGATAATTTTGATTTTAAATTTGATATAAAAAGAGAATTTCATGGACTTTGAATACTAGTCTTGATAAGGTAATGTTATAAGTTTAATCTAATTTGGGTCAGAAGTTTATTGTGCAGTAGAGTGCATTGCAGTTGATTAATTTTAACTGTTGTGAGTGATCCCAGTGCAATTTGTGACTGTTGAATCTGAACTGATCTTGAACTGTAGATGTAAGATACATGATGCAGCATGTTGTTAATCCATGTAAACTTTCACATGAAATGGCAAATAATGTGTAATTATAGCACTGAAATGTGTAATTATAGCACTGAAATTGGTCATTCACTTTCTTTGTCCAAATTCACAGGTAAGGGGGCGAGCCAAATTTGGATATAAAAGCAGTGCCACTCAAGGTGACTCCACGATAGGCCGTATTATGTCCACCATTCTTCTTACTCCTGGACCTATCTGCACCTATCACTCCTTCACTCAATCCGGCCCATCATCTTTGCGTTCAATCAGCAAACAAGAATATAACCTTGCTACAATGGCTCTTCAAATGGAAGGCCTTGGCAATCAGATCAACATTATCACAGGCTCAGCTGCAAAGTCACTCTCTTCTGTTTTTCTGAAAAAAGTTCCATCCTTGGTGGAACCTATCTTGCTAGTGAAGTCAAATCTGTGTACACCTGAGGAATATGCCATAAGGTTTGCAGCAAAGGTACCTGCCAAAATCACAGGAAATATCAGAAACCAACTTATCGTCCAAGGCTATGTTACCGAGGAACAAATGGGATGAGCAATTGCCTGTCATATGCTTGTACACTAGTTCAGTCATTCATAGTGGGTCATTTTACATGCATTTATTTGCAATTGTAAATATTTATATGTACGACACAGTATAGAAGGAATGGAGTCTTACATGCAGTACTGAAGTTCGCTTTTTCCTATTGCATTTTTCAGACCAATGCAAGCGTCATAAACAAGACCACACTTTGGAACCTTAAGTGTGCTCTGTTGACAACACCTGGACCAGTCAGTACCTATTCTTCACTCACACAGTCGGGACCTGTGCAACTACGCACCATATCCAAGCAGGACTATTTAGAGGCTGGCCTCAGTCTACAGTCGGACAATTTGATATCAGTGGTAAATGTAAATAGTGCCACAGGTGGATCACGACCAGTTCTTGTCAAGAAACCGCCAGATGCAGTACAACACATCTTGGAAGCAAACCCTGATCTGTGTTCCATTGATATGTACAAAAAACGGTTTTGCTCACCGGTGCCTGTAAAAGTTATACGCAGCATACGGAAAAAGCTTGTAGAGTTGGGATATGTAACAGAGAAGCAGGTCGAATATCAAAAGATATTCCATATAAAGGGCATCTCTTATCCATAGTATGGATCTTGTGCAGCAAAACTTGTAGACACACAAACGTAAGGTTATATTTCATAGTGAGGTGATCATATACTACTCTCTTGTATGCACAGCACACTAAATGAAACAGAAGGCTTGCTTTTAGAACTGAATGTGTACTGAAAACTTCACTTTCTGCATTGGATTTTCAGGTGCAATCGATCCCCATAAACAGGACTGCACTTTGGGACATCAAGTCTGCTCTATTGAAAACACCAGGACCAGTGAGTACCTATGCGGCCTCCACACAATCTGGCCCCGTGCAGCTACGCAGCTTACCCAAGCAGGACTACTTACGGGCGTGTCACAGTCTACATGATGACAATTTGGCTGTGGTTGTGAACCTGTACACTATCCGTAATACGGCCTGCATGGTTCTTGTTAAGAAACCACCAGAAGAAGTTAGACACATCTTGGAGGCAAATTCAGATCTGTGTCCCTTCGATGTGTACAGAAAACGATATTCTTCACCCGTACCAATGAAAATCATTCACAGTATACGCAAGAAGCTTGTGGCCCTTGGCTATGTGACTGAAAAACAAATGGAGTACTACAAGAAATTTTGAAATTGTAGGATTGCTTTTATTGGAGAAGTGTAGCATGATTTAGGTTTTTTAAATTACTATTGCATTTCAAAAATAGCATACAACCAGGATCAAGACTGATACTTTTTATATTCTGATGAGTTCATTTGTATGCATTGCATGGCACTTGCATCTTTTCTGCTCAACATAAAAAATAGCTAAACATGGACAAGTTAGTTGCTGCTTTGTACTTTAGCACCTCAGAGGTAACTACGTGTTGAACTAGAACTATTACTTGTGATGTTAGAATTAATGTCATATCAATGATGAATCCATACTGCCTTTGACCTATTCGGCACTAACCCCTGAAATAGTAGAAAACAACGACTGCAAACTTTTTAACTTACAACAGTCTAGGTGCACACTTGCCAGTACACAGGTGCCATCAAATTAAAAATAAACTTTAAAATCACTACAAATCTTTCTGGCTTAGATTATTTGTTATAAATAGTAAATAGTGTTATGTTTTTATTGTTTGTGTGAAGAAAGTCATCACTATTAATAGCCATTTTGTGTTTTTATTGACGAACTACAGTGCTTAGGAGCTAATTAGGTCAAATATGGTAGTATAATATTGGATCCTATCAATATTTTTCTCAAACTACATCACACCTTTGAAACAAATTTTGACATTAATTTGAAAAAAAACTTTGATTTGTTTATTTCTTTTATTCTTAATTTAAAGAAGCAATCAGTTTACCAAAATGTCATCAGTATTCCTTTAAGTTTAAAATGTTACAAAAATTGGCACATGGCCTCTTTGATCAACCCATAGTTGAAATGGAAATGAGCACAAAGTAAGGCTTAGTATTTATGCAAGCATTTTTTTGTTTAAAATCATGAATGCATTAGGCTACTTGGTGCACTATTTAGGAAATTGTGACACAGACCAAAAGAATTATGTAAGGTTCAGTGTTTTACATAAGCACATGTTGCATTATTTTGTTAATTAAAATCATGAATATGCATTAGGCTACCAGGTGCAATATTACCAAGTTGTCACACAGACAAAAAGAATTATGTTATCAAAATTTAAAAAAAAAAAAAAAAAAAATGTGTGAATAAAGTCATCACTATTAATAGCCATTTTTGTGTTTTTATTGACGAACTACAGTGCTTAGGAGCTAATTAGGTCAAATATGGTAGTATAATATTGGATCCTATCAATATTTTTCTCAAACTACATCACACCTGTGAAACAAATTTTGACATTAATTCTATTGACATGTGTTTTTATTCTCTGCCTTTGAAAATATTAAGGAACACTGGCAACTGGCTATGGGACTGAAAAAAAAAATTTGATTTGTTTATTTCTTTTATTCTTAATTTAAAGAAGCAATCAGTTTACCAAAATGTCATCAGTATTCCTTTAAGTTTAAAATGTTACAAAAATTGGCACATGGCCTCTTTGATCAAGCCATAGTTGAAATGGAAATGAGCACAAAGTAAGGCTCAGTATTTATGCAAGCATTTTTTTGTTTAAAATCATGAATGCATTAGGCTACTTGGTGCACTATTTAGGAAATTGTCACACAGACAAAAAGAATTATGTAAGGTTCAGTGTTTTACATAAGCACATGTTGCATTATTTTGTTAATTAAAATCATGAATATGCATTAGGCTACCAGGTGCAATATTACCAAGTTGTCACATAGACAAAAAGAATTATGTTATCAAAATTTAATGTGTGCATTGTAATTAAGTACTAGCAATGAAAATAAGAGAATAAAGGTATGATTTTGGGAACTGGTACTCTCTTTACGACGGATTGAAACCAAAGCGATACCATTATTTTAAGTGGAAGAACGAGGCCAGATTCCGAGTTCTTCCACTTAAAATAATGGTGTCACCGGTTTCAATTCGTCGTAAAGAGAGTACCGGTTCCCAAAATCATGCCTCTATTCTCATTTTTAAACAGCTATAACATTTAAGGTCATTTTAAACCCAATTTCACGATGCTTAAATACAACAAGAAAGGACTGCTACAACCCAGTGACAACAATCGAACAACCCGTTGAACGCAACCATCATAGGCAACGAGACGCAACATTGGCAGGTGCTCGCGAACATAGCAAAACACGGTATGACGCGAGCGCTTCAACCTGGGTTTAATTGTCGAAATTGAACCTGGGCATCAGTCAATAAAATTGCTCACATTTTCACAGCTGTTTAAGAATATTCTTTTGAGCTTAAAGGTATAGAAATAGATTTTATTTATGTACATTGCCTATTTAAAGGCCGACTCAGAGATTTCCTGAGGAGGGCGCCCTCAGTTTCCAAAAAAATTGTGTTTTTTGCATGTACATAATGCTTGTCCAAATACTAATTACCGTGTGAAATTGCTAAGCTTAAATCGAATTCCTTCATATAGAAAATCACAACTTTGTTATAAAATTCCGGATCCGGAATTTTTGTTATACACAGTGTCCTATGGGACGTAATACTACACATAAATGTTTATTGCATCAAAACGAAAACTCCGATTCATCTCAAATTTCGGAATTGTGCATTTTAGGTTACTATCTTTAGTTCTAGTTGACTATTTTTCATTATTAGACAAAAAAATAATATTTCGAAATCTCTGAGTCAGACTTTAACACTTACATTTTTAAAATAACAATTTTTGAAATATTCCATTGTCATTTGTCCCATTGAGTCCATTCTATATGTGGATCCTGGGTTTCCATCACCCATTGCATTGAGGGAATGAATTTTGGTACAAGTCAACTGGTGTGGTTGAATTTGAAAATCAATAATTAAACAGTGAAATGCTAAATATATGCATTATAGTGCACGTACTATCACCACTGAATTTTGTTTTTACAAACTTCTTTACTATTTTCTAAACCCAAGAACCGGAAGTTGAGCTGTACCAAAAAAAAAAACTGGATCCACATGTAGGGACATAATCATAAATCACACTGTTTGATGAACTACATGTTAGAAATGCTCAAAAGCTGCTTTAGCATAGAAATGACTGGACATTCATCAATTTGCTCAGAAAGGTTCTTATAAAGTGAGTCATATGGGTCAGTTGAGGTCATTGTTGGAATGTGCTTTGAGTTACTTTGTCCACAGAAATAATATATAAATAACTGCATTCAGTAAAATTAAGAGTGATTAAAAAAAAAAAAAAAAAAAATGAAATTGCTAAGCTTAAATCGAATTCCTTCATATAGAAAATCACAACTTTGTTATAAAATTCCGGATCCGGAATTTTTGTTATACACAGTGTCCTATGGGACGTAATACTACACATAAATGTTTATTGCATCAAAACGAAAACTCCGATTCATCTCAAATTTCGGAATTGTGCATTTTAGGTTACTATCTTTAGTTCTAGTTGACTATTTTTCATTATTAGACAAAAAAATAATATTTCGAAATCTCGGAGTCAGACTTTAACACTTACATTTTTAAAATAACAATTTTTGAAATATTCCATTGTCATTTGTCCCATTGAGTCCATTCTATATGTGGATCCTGGGTTTCCATCACCCATTGCATTGAGGGAATGAATTTTGGTACAAGTCAACTGGTGTGGTTGAATTTGAAAATCAATAATTAAACAGTGAAATGCTAAATATATGCATTATAGTGCACGTACTATCACCACTGAATTTTGTTTTTACAAACTTCTTTACTATTTTCTAAACCCAAGAACCGGAAGTTGAGCTGTACCAAAAAAAAACTGGATCCACATGTAGGACATAATCATAAATCACACTGTTTGATGAACTACATGTTAGAAATGCTCAAAAGCTGCTTTAGCATAGAAATGACTGGACATTCATCAATTTGCTCAGAAAGGTTCTTATAAAGTGAGTCATATGGGTCAGTTGAGGTCATTGTTGGAATGTGCTTTGAGTTACTTTGTCCACAGAAATAATATATAAATAACTGCATTCAGTAAAATTAAGAGTGATTAAAAAAAAAAAAAAAAAAAATGAAATTGCTAAGCTTAAATCGAATTCCTTCATATAGAAAATCACAACTTTGTTATAAAATTCCGGATCCGGAATTTTTGTTATACACAGTGTCCTATGGGACGTAATACTACACATAAATGTTTATTGCATCAAAACGAAAACTCCGATTCATCTCAAATTTCGGAATTGTGCATTTTAGGTTACTATCTTTAGTTCTAGTTGACTATTTTTCATTATTAGACAAAAAAATAATATTTCGAAATCTCGGAGTCAGACTTTAACACTTACATTTTTAAAATAACAATTTTTGAAATATTCCATTGTCATTTTTTCCCATTGAGTCCATTCTATATGTGGATCCTGGGTTTCCATCACCCATTGCATTGAGGGAATGAATTTTGGTACAAGTCAATTTTCGGCTCATGGATTAACATGTCGACTGTAATCGTACAGTATTGTTAGGTTCTCATCTTTGAAAAGTTTGACTTTCCATCAGCCCTAGTCGCATTGCAGAGTACAAGGTACCATCAGCTGGTGTGGTTGAATTTGAAAATCATTTTTGAAAATCAATAATTAAACAGTGAAATGCTAAATATATGCATTATAGTGCACATACTATCACCACTGAATTTTGTTTTTACAAACTTCTTTACTATTTTCTAAACCCAAGAACCGGAAGTTGAGCTGTACCAAAAAAAACCTGGATCCACATGTAGGACATAATCATAAATCACACTGTTTGATGAACTACATGTTAAAAATGCTCAAAAGCTGCTTTAGCATAGAAATGGCTGGACATTCATCAATTTGCTCAGAAAGGTTCTTACAAAGTGAGTCATAAGGGTCAGTTGAGGTCATTGTTGGAATGTGCTTTGAGTTACTTTGTCCACAGAAATAATATATAAATAACTGCATTCAGTAAAATTAAGAGTGATTTTTGTGTCGTCTGCAAGAATTGCAGAAGGCACATAGGGATTACTCTGGTCGTATGTGTGTGTGTGTGTGTGTCTGTGGTCAAAATGTTAGCCCTAAATATACTGCTTGGGCGGCTTTTTGCCGTCCTCGCGGGATGAAAATACGCGGACGCATGGATGCAGAGTTGTTGATTTGTGATGAACCACTCTGTAACATCTTTCAATCCCTAAAAGTGCAATTTTCAAAATGAATCTTTACTGATGTGCTATTATCATTACATTGCACCTCTGATGTCACAAATGAATAACCTGCAGTAGCTCACTAGCTGTTTGAAAGTCTAATTATGGCAAAACAAACAAAATGGCGACACAGTTTTGACAACAGATTTGGATGATTTATTCCACTAACTACATCCTCTGTAAATTTAATTGCGGGCAAAAAATCTAGTTTTACATGTCTTTCTGTGGAGAATGGGCATAATGAGGGTGCTATGACATACAAATCATAACCTTTGTAGGCAAGATTCTCACAATGAAATTTTCTGATTTTTGCAGTGATAATAACTCTTATGGCCCTACTTTGTCAAAATTGTGTCGACACTGCTTGAAATTGTTATAAAAATAAGAGACAATTTACATGGGGTCAAACAACTCTGAGTTCAACCCATTCATTAATTCTTGCTGTTTCAATGTTTAATTCAACTTTGCTCATTTTTTTAAAGGCATACATTCTGTGCTCTGTAAAGTTTCATGAAATTACGACTGGCAGCCCATAATAAGTTAGTGTTGCTTGAATAACATTTCTTTCCAAAGCACTTCATCTTTCTATGACAATACTGCTGAAATTGTCCCCGCCGCCCGCCGACGAGTTCGGAACGGGGACTCTAAAGAGCAGCGTCCGTCCGTTCGTCCGTTTTTTTTTTCCCGTAAGGTGTAATAATGATGTTTTGACTTGGTGGCAGGAAGCGGGGCTGAAGAGTTCTCGACCTTATTAGATTTTTGACGTATTTCTGGCCAAATTAGTATGCAAATGACTAATTAATTGCAAAAAAATCACGCATAATTGCTATATTTATGACACTGTACATGGATCTCAAAATTCCTGTACTACCTGAAAGCCATCACTGGGGCACATCTTTTGATATTTGAAAGTATGTGATATATGCGGTCTTAGGTATGCAATGAGCTTATTAACTATGGCATAATTGCTGTATCTCTGAAACGGTACATCGATATGCAAAATTCCTTCGTCTACACGAGACTACTATGTCATAGGGTATTGGATGGGTGTTGTGGAGGGGCCAATCCAATACCGTTTTTGCGAGGGACTGGAATTTGAGTGACATTTTCACTTGTCCCAACTTCCTGTTGGTAGATTGGACACTTGAGTGGTGTTTGAGGAATGAACTGCACTGCACTTTAATTGCAGGGGAATGGCATGGCCACATGGAACATGTTGCTATAGCGAATGCAATATGTTTGCGCGAGGGACGGAATTGACAATTCCGTCCCTCGCGTTTTAACATTGAATTGCCAATAGCAACTTGATTAGGTTAAGCCATATTTTTTCCTTTTATTATTGAAGTATATTGGTTGCTTATCTGGCTGTAATACTTGAAGTTAAAAATTACAAAACACACAGCAGGCGAGTAGGCTAGATGAATGAAAATTTTGCGAGGGACGGACAATTCCGTCCCTCGCACCCATAAATGTGTTGTCCCTGGCCTTGCTTGATCGTGGCCATCTATTTTATGTTTTTGTGTGGAGACCCTTGGCTTTGGTTATTCATGTAATATACTTCAGGTCTCAGTCCTGACTGGAAAGAAAGACAATTGAAAAATTAATTCCGTCCCTCGCAGGTTGAACAATTTGGGATTTGCCGAGGGGGTTAGGTATTGCGGGGTTGTTGGGAGGGTGGGTGGGGTGTGGCAGGGTTTTTGGCTATGGGGTGGTTGTGTGTTTTGCAGTGTGTTGAGAGGGGGTTGGTGTTTGCAAATTGTGTTAGGAGGTGTGTTGCGGGGTGCTGGGGAGGGGTGATCGTGTTGGGGAGGGGTGAGGTGTTGGGGAGGGGGGTAGGGTGTTGCGGGTGTTGTGGGGGAGTGGCGTGTTGCGGTGTGTTAAGGACGGGGAGGTGTGGTTACGGTATTGGGGTGGGTGTTTGAGGGGTGTTAAGGAGGGGGTGGGGTTGGTGTATTGCATAGGTGTCTGGGGTGGGGTTTGCGTAGTATGGGGTGGTTGTTGCGGGGGTGGGTTTTGCAGGGTGTTTGGGGATGGGGTGGGGTGCTGCAGATTGTTGCGGAGGGTGGGTATTGTAGTTGCAATTTATCGCATGTTAGTGATCGCGATATTCGGCGGTGACATATTTTACGCATCGCGTAATACGACTTTGCCTGTGTTTATACAATTATGACAATAGCTCCTGACAAAGTGAACGTAAGTCAATGTACAGGACAGTCAGCAAAATTTGTTTTGTCTTTTTTGTTGTACATGTGTGTTTTTCTAAGGCAATTTCAAAAATATACATGCACAGAGGAAGATTATGTTATATATAAATATAAAGGGTTGACCCTATTTACGATATAAAAGTTTTTGTAACTACATAGAATGGCCATTCATCCCAAACCCCTCTGTACAGTTTCGCACCAATTTTTCAATCCATTTGTGATGTGAGAACTATAAACTTGATTTGGTAAGCCCATAAACTACTCGTAAAATTAATATTGGTCGCCAACTTGGAGAACATTTTCGCTCATAACTTCCAACTAAAAAAAAAACAAACCTCTTCAGCCCCTAAGATTTCCCAGGGTAAATGGAAAGATAGCTCTCCTTCAGATACCAAAATGTTGACCGCTTCCAGTAAAATCTGGGGTCCCTGGGGGATGAGACTGTTAGCGATCGGACCATGGACTTTTTAATAACATAAACCAAGACATTTAATGTAAGACATCCATTTTGATGTAAATGTGGCATAAGGGTACTTTTTATGAGGGTGTTGATATTTTTAACGCATACAATGTCGCAGGCCAGTTGATGTACAAAGGTCAGGACTCGGGAGTTCACAAAATTTGTACTCACAACCCATGTACTTTAGGCTTGGACAGTCCACAAACATTGGCAAATTCATATAGACACAATGAACACCATATCAGTTAATTTGCTTTTGCCCAGAATAACAATGTAGTCAGTGCATCTTCTAGAGGTGGCAACAAATGCAGGTCAGCCTACAGTATACAAATACTACATGGTTAGAGGGAAATAGGGCACACTATTTTCCCGAGGTACTGGCTACGGCCCTATCACCCCGCGCCCAAAGGGTGAGGGGTGATAGGCCCGTATTCAGTACCAAGGGGAAATAGTGTGCCCTATTTCCCGATATAAACCATGTAGTATTTGTTTTATTACACTTCACTGTGACTCTGGGGACGAGGTTGTAAACAGTTCAATCTATTTCCCTAGGGAAATAGCTCGCGTAATAGGAATCAGCTAATGAAATATCATGATTATGTTCATGAATATTCATGAGGTGTAATAAATGGTGCTGCAGCCTACTAGCAATATTTTCATCAGCATTAAAAAGAACTTGTTACAGTATGCATGCCAAGTGGTTTGCGTGAATAGACTACATGTAGGAGTTAATTAAAGCCTTGTATCTCTGAGTCACTTCTGACCCAGAGCAAACCAAGTGGTAGCCAGTAAAATTGGAGTGCTCTATGCCAGGACTTGTGGGCAAGGTTGGCGCCTTGCTTCGCAGGCCCAGGCTGTTTTTTTTTTGCTGTAATTGTAACCCGATCCGGTCGGTCTGTTTTGGAATTGAGCACAGTTGGCATGCTGTATAGTGCATTTATCTTCCTCGAGTCAGTGACATCAGTGTGTTATGCAGTAGACGCAGCATTAAAACGCAAGCGTTTATTCAAAGCGCTGGCACAGTCACACGCAAGTATAAAGATGGTGCGATAATGCACACGC
This sequence comes from Ophioderma brevispina, assembly GCA_023653785.1. Taxonomy (NCBI): domain Eukaryota; kingdom Metazoa; phylum Echinodermata; class Ophiuroidea; order Amphilepidida; family Ophiodermatidae; genus Ophioderma; species Ophioderma brevispina. Next base: position 119,231 of record JAMKCH010063587.1, read on the forward strand.
AAACGGCTCTCAACGCGTTGGCATCACCGACTCAAGGAAGATAAATGGACTACAGCTTTGAAACCTTCTGGGAAGCCAGCTATGTGGGCGATAAAAGTGTTAAGCAAGGCATGCTTAACCTGGATAATATTTTGTGACTTTTCAACAACTCCCATTTGTACTACATTTTTGGTGATCAACCCACCATGACATAAGGAATAATTAGCCTGTTTTGGTGGACAGATTATTGCCATGCCTAAACGACACATTGAAGAGGCATGAGGACATTTCCAGAAAAAAGCACCCCCATTTTTTTCAAACCCTGTTATTTTGCATATTTGGAATGCTTACCAATGTATTAGATCACACCTAAAGTGAATAAGCCAAATATGCCGTCTTTATGTTATAAGATGATGATTTAGTAATTTCTGTCATGCACAAAAGAAATTCAAAGCATGGTTTTCTTTAAGGATGATTACAATAGCAGGCAAGTTCAAAACAATGTTTGTGGTTTTCTTTTTTGTACTTGTTTGTCCAATAAACTTTCAAAACGTTCTCGGTAGGTGGTCTACGACCGATCCAGTACAATTTGAGAGAAATTTATATCATCAAAAAATCATCTCTTGTCACTCTGAGCAAATAGTGGTGTATGTCTGCTCTAATTCACAGATGACATTGGGAATCCATGGTTTGTGTTTTGCTGGCAAGTTCATTGCCTTGCCCCAAACTGTAAGCCAATCATGGTGCATTAAAACATGCGCATTACAAGGGTTGCGGAGGAAGCGTGTGCACCCCGGGGTGTGATAAAAACGGAGAGTGCATTGAAATAAGGTTCAGATTGCAATGAAAAATGAATATTTTTCCAGGGCTTCACCTCCTGACCCCTACCAGGGCTCTGCCCCTGGACAACATCAGGGGTCTTAAGTGACCTCTGGACACCCTGCCATTGTGGTTTGGATTGGTGCGGGATCCTGGCTATGCGCATGATCATGGGGTGCCTGCTCAGATTGACAGATGACACACAAGCACTGGACTAGAGATTTCATTGCCATGCCCAAAACAACACACACGCCAATCGTGATACAGTACTCCCCAGGTGTTTGCGTTTGACTTTGCAGCAAACTATAGTGAGTGCTCCCACTCTTGCAAATGGAGTTATCAACTCAATATTATTTATTTATTCGTTCTTATTTACAAAACCTGGGGAGACCATTCAATGCACAGCATTGCTCTCCCATGGTACCCAGGGAGTTCTGTAGTTTTCTTGGAGACTAGCCACTTTGTATGAAGTCCACTTACTATGAAATGGATATTCTTGCTATATGATACAAAGTAATACACAAGTGTTTGTTGAGATCAGGATGAGGTAACAAACAAATCAGTGCAGTGCATGATAGTCTGGTGTATACAAGATAACAATAACCTGTAAAATATCTTAAGGAGAGATCAGGTCACAAACTCTTACACCAGCATGCTTCTGTTACATAAGCAAGCATTGCATTAACCTGGTTTGTCTGTTGTCTCTTCCTGTTCTTTCTATAGGTTATACTTGAGGGACACACTAGAGGAAGGGTCTATAATACTGGAATGATGTTACCTACGAAGCGTGACATCATGTCGGCAATCCTTCTCAGTGCATCACCGGTAAACTCTTACCGCGCCTTCAAGAGGCTAGGACCGAGGCATCTGCGCAACATAAGCAAGCAGCAGTACACAAATGCTGCCAGAGAACTGGAGCAATCTAGTGTGGGAGTCATTGTTATATCGCAAAATGGTGGGGTGTCATTTGTTAAAAAAGCACCTAGTGAAATTCAGCTGGTATTGGAAGAGAATTACAAAGACCTTTGCACTTACAATGCATACTCTGATAGATTTTGTCTACCTAAACCCAAGGCTGTGCAAGTCAATAGCACATTACAGAAGAAACTCTGTGAACTGGGACTAAGAGGATTAGTGTTTTAATTATCATTGATTAGAGAATAACCGATATGATCGGTCTTTTTTAAATCGGGCGGATTATGACCTTATCAGTATCTGATCGGTATCGGCAAAATTCTCATTTTTTAATGATTTTCTATACCGATTAAATTAATAACAAAGAGGTCCAAATTTGAATTAAAATTGTTCCAAACTGATGACCAAACGGTGAAAATGAAACTGAAACTGAAACAATCAATTTAATATTTTATGTACACAAGAGTGTGTATATTGTTCCTAACTTAATATTTCGCCGTTTTAGTGGTTTACCTAAATCGATCTGCTACTTTCTGGCAGCTTCTGGCTGTCAAAAATTTTTTTTTTTTTTTTTTTTATCAGGATGAGGTAACAAACAAATCAGTGCAGTGCATGATAGTCTGGTGTATACAAGATAACAATAACCTGTAAAATATCTTAAGGAGAGATCAGGTCACAAACTCTTACACCAGCATGCTTCTGTTACATAAGCAAGCATTGCATTAACCTGGTTTGTCTGTTGTCTCTTCCTGTTCTTTCTATAGGTTATACTTGAGGGACACACTAGAGGAAGGGTCTATAATACTGGAATGATGTTACCTACGAAGCGTGACATCATGTCGGCAATCCTTCTCAGTGCATCACCGGTAAACTCTTACCGCGCCTTCAAGAGGCTAGGACCGAGGCATCTGCGCAACATAAGCAAGCAGCAGTACACAAATGCTGCCAGAGAACTGGAGCAATCTAGTGTGGGAGTCATTGTTATATCGCAAAATGGTGGGGTGTCATTTGTTAAAAAAGCACCTAGTGAAATTCAGCTGGTATTGGAAGAGAATTACAAAGACCTTTGCACTTACAATGCATACTCTGATAGATTTTGTCTACCTAAACCCAAGGCTGTGCAAGTCAATAGCACATTACAGAAGAAACTCTGTGAACTGGGACTAAGAGGATTAGTGTTTTAATTATCATTGATTAGAGAATTACCGATATGATCGGTCTTTTTTAAATCGGGCGGATTATGACCTTATCAGTATCTGATCGGTATCGGCAAAATTCTCATTTTTTACTGATTTTCTATACCGATTAAATTAATATCAAATTGTTCCTAACTTAATATTTCGCCGTTTTAGTGGTTTACCTAAATCGATCTGCTACTTTCTGGCAGCTTCTGGCTGTCAAAAACAGCGATGATAATGCCAAAAACAATACACAGAAAAAATCAGAATTGGAATGAACCGATTTTGAAATTTTAAAATCTGTAATCGGTATAACGGATATTAGGGCGATCGTTTGACCCTATCATTGATTATCTTCATTCTCAAGAAACATTCTCAGTACATACACTGTTTCTACAATCTGCATGTGCATGCATGATATATTGTTGACGAGGCAGTCTAGAATATTAATATTAATAATATTTTGTTTAAATATGGTAAACACATAAAACCATCAATTTCTTCCAAATCTGAATCATCTCTGCTCTTTTATCAATTTTGCCAGCATAAATATAAAGACCCCCAGCATCTTCTATGTGTATATTGTGTCCCGTGCCAACGAAAACCAGCAAGATTTTGGAGAAATTTATTCACAGTGAGGGGATTTAACCATGGCGACATGTTACAGTCATGGAAGCTATGCGGTGACTTTCACAGTGAATTGCAGTCCAGAAATCATCTTCAGTCATGTGTCGTGTATTGATTTGAATCACACTTTCAACAGCAATTATGTAAGCATTTAGAACTAATGAGAAATAGCATCCCACCACCAAAAAAAAAAAAGACCAACCAATCCAGCTTTTGGCGCTAAAAGACAACTATTGCTGGTTAAGCTGGTCAGCTTTATGCTTCACCTCTATCATGGTTCATTGAGGAAACATAACATGAAATGTTGTTACACTAGGTTTTGTGTGAATCATGCATGCTACCAACTTGTCTGTTGATAGAATTTTCATCTTTCGAATGGACAGAAGATGATGATCGTGTTACGGCAATGACTGCCAGTGAGGACACACTGCAATGTGTTAGTAGGATTGTAATACTTTCATAATTGATGGACAAAAAAATACCATGTGACATCCGGCCTTGGTCATGATATTGGCAAAGCATAAACATTTTCTCCAGTTTTGGCAGAGGATATGTTTTGGACAGCTTTCTCACTGCCAGCTCTGTTGATTAAAAGGCCACCGTGGTGACATCCGTCCGCACCAATGACAACAAAGCTCTACTGTAGAAAATATGAGCCAGCAAGGCAGCATAATTTCAAGAATTGTACTATATATCACTGAGAGGTAAAAGAGACATGAGATTTCCAGAAAGAAGCGCCCTCAATTTTTGTCGAACCCCCCGGTTTTTTGCATATTTGGAATGCTTACCAATGTATTATATCACACCTGAAGTGAATAAGCCGAATACACCGTCTTTATGTGATAAGATGATGATTTAGTAATTTCTGTCGTGCACGACAACACCTCAAAGCATTGTTTTTTATGGGGAAGATTACGATAGCAGCCGGTTTTCTTTTGTACTTGTTTGTTCAATAAACCTACGAAATGTTCTCTGTAGGTGGTTTACAACCGATCCAGTGAAATTTGAGAGAAATTTGTATCCTAAAAAAATCTCCTGTCAATTTAAACTCATTCTTTTTCAACTTTTGGCATGAAAACATGCCTTCATATGTCAACTTCTGCAGTATCAAAATGAGTGGTAGCCATCTATTTCCAATTTTGCTGATTTTTAATTTCTGATAACGTTCTGCAATTTATTTTTGCTATTTAAAACAGTCAGTTTATTATAATCCATAAACCTAGAAGTACAAAGTAATCAATAAACTCCCATAAAGTCTCACAAGGAATGCCTGGTATGTCGACTTATAAGACCAGTATTTGTGTATCAGTGTAATTTGTTTTGTTCGTACATCATGCGCTGTGTCTTAAATTGCGTGCATTTTCATGGATTTCAACTGCGCCTAAGAGTGTATAAGTGTGTTTGGTAGTTAGACGTGATAATGCTGCGCAGCACATCAATTAATTTACTTTGTACTTCAAGGTTTATGGAGTATAGGTCTTGTAATCCTTTTCCTTTTCTTAGAAAATGACACACAGATGAGTCAATGCAAAATGTAGTTTAGTGTGAAATCTTTGTTACTGACCATAAAATTAGTACTATTTTTCTTGTCGGTATTTCTCAATCTCAAAAATGATTCATGTAAATTGTATTTGAACATATTTTTTCTTTGTTTGCTTTTTCAGTCATTTTCATTTGAAAGTGCAGAAATCTATTTTTAAAAAAGTTTGATTTTCACCAAGTGGTGAAGTTATAAATACATGTACAGTAATCTATTATGTTCAGTGCAAATTGCTACACTGGCTACATATATAATTGCACTTGTTTGACTTGTCTATTGTGTGTTTTTTGCTTTGTCCATACAGGCTACTAGATCATGCATTTATAACACAGGAAAGTTACCAACAAAACTTGCTATAATGTCGGCTATCCTACTCAGTGCTTCACCGTTGAACTCGTTTCGTGCTTTCCAGAAGATGGCACCGAGGTACTTACGCAGCATATCAAAACAGCAGTATATCAATGCAGCAAGTGAATTGGAGCAATGCAATCTAGGAGTAGTAGTTGTATCAGAAACTAAATTGGGTGGTGTATCATTTATCAAAAGAGCACCAACTGAAATTCAGAAAGTCTTGGAGGAAAAGTTTGCTGCTCTCTGTTCTTACCAAGCATATACCGATCGATTCCGCCGCCCAAGACCCAAGGACGTCAACTTAAATGGTTCTTTGATTAAGAAACTCAAAGAGCTTGGGCTTACAGATTTGATGAATAAGTGTTACCCATAATAGAGTTACGAGGGGTGATTGATAAGTTCTAAGCCTAAGGTAGAAAAAGATATGCTACAAAGTTCAAATTTACACCGTCTACAGTTTCATTCTTCAAAGAAAAAAAGTTTCATGTGTATATCTGTTCTATTTTTGGCTTACGAAGTAAGTCTATATGAGAGTGCTGGGTGACAGATCAATATGTTCATCAAACTTTATTTCCAATTACTACACAGTATGAAAACAAAACAGTGATATGGAGGAGTCGAGGAAAAGGTCTATAGGGCCCAAAACACTCACCCCCCTTGGAATGCATTAACACACAAGAAACAGGGCATAACTATCAAGAAACGCACAGAAAGTGTAACACTTGTAACACTTTTTGTAACATATTTCTTGTAAGACAAAAAATCAATTATAGTCAATACTCTTGGTTCACTGTAGTTGTCTGGCGACTCTTTGCATGCATTGTTAGTAGGGTCTCTACCAAGAAACAGGGAACATTTGTGGACATAAGGTCAGTAACATCAAGGTAAGTGATAACACCACATGGGCTGATGTTTGGCTGATGTTATGTTTTGGATAGATGCCTTGCAGGGTCAGACCCTTCCACTCTGCAGGTTCATTCATATAGCAACACCCTAGTTATTTTACACTAGGTATAGTAAAGAAGGTAGTGCATAAATATGATTTTGTCACACATGGTGGTATGTTACCCTCTTAAATTTAGAACGTTTCTTTGTATGACAACTTACACCCAATGATTTCCTTTTTCTGTGCATGCCACGTAATCATTTTTATGAAACGTTGTGTATGTGTGCATTGTGTGTGTGATTTGCATTTGTGCGGTTGTTGTGTTTGGTGATTGTGTGAATGGAATAAAGTTCATGGTAAAAAAATGTGTAATAAAAATTAAAATGTTGAAAATGTGAGATGACAGCCAACACCCCAATGAATGTAAAGGTGGGAGGGGGTGTTCCACATTTGGGAGAAAGTATGGTTATGTGCCGCCTAAGACCCTCATTTTCAGGCTCTTTTTCAGTTCCTGTGACCCCATTTTAGGACCATTTATTTCCAGAGAATCTACTTTTCATGTCCAAAAAAGCAATTTACCAAATTCTTCTTCAAAACTCCTAAAAAAGTAGCGGACATTGAGGGAGGATTCGCAGCTTTATTTTCTGCAATTTTCTGAAAACCTAGTTTACGGAGAACCCATGTTTTGGGCCTGAAATCAGGTACAGGTTTATTAAGAAGCCAGATAAACCAACAAATTGAAAAAAAAAACCAAAGGACCAAAGTTGCAGGAAGATCCTGTAATATTACGGAATTTTATAATATTCGTTTTGACAGCTCAGTGATCATATTTTTCATGACTTGTGGTGACGGATGGGGAGTTGTCCTAATACATGGTTGCTGTGGTGGTGAGTTGGTGACTGACAGGAAGGGAGGCTCTATATTAAATGCCATTGTAAGCTCATAAATAGATCGGGGTTTCTCACACTCTTGACCATTCTGACACTCTCTCGGTCACGAGCGGATGTGTTTTGCTTATACCAATTTCTGGGACCTGACAACTTAGGGGCAGAGGTCGACATGGACAAGCCCAATTCATTGTTCTTCAAAGTGTAATAAAGTGAGAACAGCAGTTAATGGTACTGTAAATAATTTGTTAATTAATATACCGGGCCGGGCCATACACAAGACCTTCCTAATCCTCAATGTCATCTAAATTTATGTTTAACCCATGAATTACCAACCTTAAGCAATAAAGTGTGCCAAAAGGTATTTGACAATAGGGATATAGGTAAGAGGTTAGTGCCAGAAACATAATGATTTGGTCACAATGGTGTATGTACCTCTAAATTTAGAGACAGTTTTACTTTGTATGACAACTAAAAATGATCCTTTTTCTTGAATGCCACTTCATATTTTATGAACTGTTGTGTATGTGGGCATTGTTATGTGTGGTTGCATGTGTGCGTGGTTGTGTGTGTGTGAATTGGAATTAAATGTTATGGTAAAAAATCAAAAAAACTAAAAAATTAAAAATGTTTGAAAATGGTAGACAGAAAAACAAATTAATGTTACAGTTGGGAGGGGCGTTCTCACATTGGGAGGAGGAAGTATGGTTATGTGCCGCCATAAGGACCCCATTTTCAGGCTCTTTCAGTTCCTGTGACCCCATTTGAGGGACCATTTCATTTCCAGAGATCCTACTTTTCATGCCCAAAGCCTAGATTATTCTCCCAAAATATTATTTCAAAAACTCCTAAAAAAAGTATACGCTGGAAATTGAGGGAGATCGCAGCGTATTTCTGCAAATTTTTTGAAAAACCTAGTTTAGGGACCCCATTTTGGGCCTACGAAATCAGGTAAGGTTTATTAAGAAAGGCAGAAAACCAAAAATTGAAAAGACCAAAGTTGCAGGAGGATCCTGTACTAATTACGAAATTTTATAAGTACTTCGTTTTGAAAGGCTCGTGAATAATACTTTTAATGGGAATCTGGGGTTGACAGGTGGGGAAGTATTCCTAATACATGGTTTGATTGGTGGGTGGGTTGGGGACTGACAGAAGGGGAATGCTATATGATAAATGGCAAATTTAGCTTCATAACATAGATCGGGGTTTAATAACTCTGACCATTCTGACCATAGTAGGTAAAAGAACGAGATGTAGTTTTGCTTATTTTTTACAATTTCTGGAATTGAAAAAAATTAGGAAGATGTCGAAAGAAGAAAATTCATTTTTCTTCAAAGTTGTAATAAGTTGAGAACACCGCAGTTAATGTGTACTGTAAATAATTTGTTATTAATCTACCTGGCCTGGGCCATACCAAGCCCTCCTCATCCTCAATGTCATCTAAATTTTACTGTTTAGACCCCTGACATACCACCTTAAGCAATACATTTGTGCAAAAATTAGTTTTTGGATCATATATTAGTTAGTCTTGTATCGTTTTGGTGCACCTGGTTGATGGAGTACTGAAATGAGTGGTTGAAGACAAAGGACACCGTATATTCCAGGTGTTGGGAGTCTGTGGTTGATGGGTGGGGTAGTCAGTAAATTGATGTATACAGGATCCAATGGGTTGGGTGATGGGTGGTGGAGCCAGTGTTGATTGGTAGTGGCTCAGCAGGGGATCAAGTTTGTTGCCATATAGGCCACGTTGGTGCATTAATTTGGAGCCATTTTAAACGTTGTTTTTTTTTTGGTTTTTTTTTTATGATTTACTGAGGAAATTTGCTTTTCAAGGATAAAAATGCGAACAGAGAGGATAGAACGTTTAAATTTTATATCTAAGTGCTCCAAAATCAATATTTTGGTTTTTAAACTAATATTGGACCATCAAGTATGATTGGCAACTGTCTTGACTTTTGCCATTTAGCCATTGGAGCCATTTGCAACTGTTGAAAGATCTTGGTTGGAATAAATTTAGTATAGGTGGGATTAGCAGTTACTTTTTTTACCGTCATTGTGTTTTTCTTCAAGTGTCTCAAACATACAGCTCCTGTATATATTTCATCAGTATATATATTTCAAATCAGTTTTTACTTTTACACTCATTCAGTGCACACAAAAAGGTACTAGAGGCCAGAACTCAAACACTTGCTCATCCTTCATGGAATATTGTTGCTGCAAAGAACATTCCAATTGGTTGAGCACGCAAAATTATGGAATAATCTTCGTCCAATATTCGTACCAATTTTGAATCTATGAGCCTGAATGAATTCAAAAATGTAATTGCTCTATAACTGCTATTTGTATTGTTTGTATAAATTGCATGTTAAATCTATGCTTACAGTTTATTCCATTTTCATGTACCATTGCCATTTCTTTATTTTGTAATCATTACTGTATTATTGTATGCTTTATCAGGGCCTCCTGGGAGACCAGTACATTTTTGTATTGAAGGAATTACCTGAATAAATAACGAAACTACATTTCTGGGGAAAACCCTTTTCAATTTTTTTGTTTTAAATTAAAAATAAAAAGTGCATTTTACATATAGGTTTTTGGACTACCTACTGGAAACAAACTGTATTTTTTGTTTGGCCTTAACAATGGACAAATTGCACTGGCTATAAGGCCTATATCCCTAACATCCTTCTCGGGAAAAGACTACATACCTGACGATCACTGCAAAAAAGGAGGTAGCATTATTTTTCTTGTTAGATCTAGACGCAATTTCTCCCTAAAAACAAGACGGGTCCGCTCCGTGATTTTTGAAAAGTGGAAAAAAGGCAGTTAAGGGACGTTAGGATATGGGAATTATCACTTAGCATGCCATTTGTTGCTTGTACCTCATTGCACAACTCAACACCACGCCTCTGGAGTAAGCCACAGCATCCTTGATGCTCTCGTTTAACTTGCAGGTAATCAAACATTGAGAGTTTTGCCAGACCTATTGAAGCAAGGGGGGTTCATCTTTGGGGAGAGACAGTAGTCAGACGGTGCCAAATCGGGTGAATAGGCTGGATGTTCTAAAAAAAAAAAAAAAAAAAATAATCAAACATTGAGAGTTTTGCCAGACCTATTGAAGCAATTACGCGAGTATATTAAAAAGTTGAGGAGTTCCTTTTTCATCTTTGGGAAGAGACAGTAGTCAGACGGTGCCAAATCGGGTGAATAGGCTGGATGTTCTACCAGATTGAAGCCACACTGATGGATTGCAATCATGGCTACCATAGACTTATGGACTGCGGCATTGTCATGATGGAAGAGCACCCCCGATGTCAGCTTTCCTCTCCTCAACTTTTTAATTTTCTCGCGTAATTGCTTCAATAGGTCCGGCAAAACTCTCAATGTTTGAAGACCTGCAAGTTAAAAAATAGAACAGATATACACATGAAACTTCTGGAATTTTCATTTGAAGAATGAAACTGTAGACGGTGTAAATTTGAACTTGTAGCATATCTCTTTCTACCTTTGGCTTAGAACTTATCAATCACCCCTCGTACATTGGATGTTAAGTGCTTGACGAAACCTAGCAGACTGATTGCTGCTCCTTGTGTTAAGCCCATGATATACTTCCAGTCGCAGCGAGTGATTTCTGCATGTGAGCATGCATAACAATTGATCTTGGGTCAGAATCCGGTATTGCGCATGCCAATCGCTCACTGCGACTGGAAGTATATTTAACTGGGATCACAAATCAAATATAACTGATTTGGCATTTATGTTGAAAATGGTCCAGTATTTCAGGATATTTCAAACATTTGCAGCATTTTCAGACATTTCATTCAGGACCATACGCAGGGGGCCTGACAAAAAACCACCTCCCTAAATTCCACAAAAGGTCCACTTTTTGCTTATTTCTCTGATAAAAAGGTCCAAAACTTAGAGAAAATTTACCAAAAAAATTGGTGATGAGACATTCAAAAAGTCCAAAAAAGGACCATTTTAGGGAGTTAGGTCCACTTCTACCTAAAAAGGTCCACTTTTTTGAAGTCCTGCACCCCCGAAACTAAATCCTGCGTACGGCCCTGATTTCATTTTTAGCAGTAGGTAAAAAAACAATGAAATAGTCAACAAATTCAACAATTGGTAGCATTGTCAGACATTTAATTTTTAGCAATAGGTAAAAAAACTATAAAAAAAACAATGAACTTTAGAATGAATTTAAGTCTAACCTTTGTCTTTACATATTTGAACTTAATTTTTTTAAACTTGTTTTCCTACTTAGGACCTTCAATTGGGTTTGTACCTTATTGTCTATAATAAAGGCTCTCCCTCTAATAAATGACCCCTCAACCTGGAATTGACCTTGAAAACATTTGGGTGCAAATGTTTGCAGCCACCAGGTTTCATGACCATACAATCATGTGTAGTAATTTGACCTTGGATGAGTCGCAGGCCTGTCGCCATGGGAGGGGACACCCCCCAGCAATCCTCAAAAAGAAGAGAAGAAGGAAAAGAGGAGAAGAAGAGAGAGAAAGAGAAGAGAAAAGAAAGATAGAAAAGAAGGGGCAAGGAAGAAAGAGAAAAACAAAAGAGATGGTCAGAGCATAAGATTGAACTCCAGTCCAAATATCACAAATATTTAAAATGGATTCCCCTCAAGCCAACTAGTTTTGTTTCAAGTTTAGCCCACAGTAATCAAGAATTGCTAATGTGCCAACAGTACTTGTGATCAAAATAGGTAAAATAAATTTAAGAAACCACAAGCATAGTAGTGACATGAGCAAACGGGAGGGTAGCCATGGGCCATTTCCCCTAGTTTGGTCTAACAGTGTTAGGGGAATTTTCAGTCGGGGAGCTGAAGTGGTCCAGAAAAAAATGGTAGGGATCAGTTCCCTAGCCCCCAGCACCATAAACTTAAAGGTCTACTGGCCGTCGATTGGGTTAAGTGCCCGTTATTTCATTTGAATTAATTGCTATACTTTACCCTTCAAAAATACCCTTATTAATAGCTAAAATCCAAGAGCTCCGGCAGGGGCTCTGCTCCTGCACCCCACCCGTTGAAGACATTGGAGATATGTGTAGTTCCCCTCAGAAGTGCAGGTACAAGCTTATGTACTGTCCGTCTCAGTGAGCAAAGTTAGAAACCAGTCTTTACTTTGAATTGATTACAATTTACCCCTCAAAAAGTGGCCATCTTGAAGGTTCTGAATAGCTCCAACCCAAGAGCTTCCAGGGGCTCTGCCCCCTGGACCATCGGCTGCTCTGCCTCTTCACCCCACCAGGACTCCACCCGTTCTGGGCTTCAGGTTTGCGCCCCTGTGTTAAGGATCTTGCGGTGTGCAGATTGGTTCGAACGATCAACAAGAAATGGTCTTTGAGGGCATCTACTTAGGAAAGTTTTTAATGACCCTTATGGGACCCCGAGCTGCATGCCGTTAGTTGCCAAAATTGTTTTTATATATGCTCACTACGTTTCCAAGGACTGTTACTGTGGCGATAACATTTCTTCAGTTTACACCCCCCCTGACAAAATGTCTAGGCGGCAGCCCCTTAAAATGACCTTCAAAATTGTTGGCACTGAATGTTTAAAAATAGTAGGAAAACAAAATGTAAGAAGCATGTGGCTTGACAATTATTTTAAATAAATATAATTATGTATGCATATACATACATGTATATATAATATAATAGATCCATAAATTCTTTTAAAGGTTTGTGAAATACATTATATCTGTGCTGTGTAGAGTTTTATTTGCCAATAAACTCTTTTTATGGACAGCCAAAGATAGGCAATGGTAACTCTTGTGTTATTTTTCCATATTGTCTAGTCACACTGTGAATCATTGTTCATTTTCAGCTTTAGAAATTGGCTCATGTTTGAAAACCGTTCTGAAAACAACTTTGGTAGGATGTTGTATACAGCTGGTGACATTAAGTATTTTCACACTGAGCTGGTGATCAATCCACTTTTACGATCGATCGCCGTCTGCAGACTTCAAACCAGTCACCATTATTCATTATGATACTTAGCTAACTCAGACACACATCACTGTTGGGCTTCCTCAAATAACATTATGCATGCTTCCTCTAATGCACTTTAAAAAGTACTATTCGCCATGTTGAATTTATGATTCATTCTGTTCAATTTCACGAGCGGGAAAAACTCGCATTTCTTTAAATAAGTTAGGCAAACTTATAAGTTAACCTACAAATTTCTTGAATGTCTTTAGCTTCTCATTAAGCCACTATCAGTCATTTTTTTCCAAAATAAAATGCCCATTTAGTCTCTAAATTGCTAGTGTTAGGTCATATCAACACCTAGTATTACTGTTCATGTGAAAACATACCCTTCAGCTTTAAAGTGGTCCTGAAGCATGCCATTGACGACTATTTCTGCGCCTAAAAAAAGTCGGATCCCGACTTTTATTAGTAAACAAAGCATAAAAATCATCATTTCTTGACAAAATACCCGGTTGTTTGTGTTAGCCTTAGCCACTTACTGGGGTCGTACTACAACAATTCCAACACAACAGTGCAAAAAAATGCACTTTGATGAAAAATAGGGGGCGCTGATTGTTAACATTTTGAAAAAATTGCTGATAGTGGCTTTAATGTCCTAAATCTTCTTTTGGGTAGGTATTTTTCGTGTAAATATATCTCTATTCCAATGACCTAGACACTCTCTTTTGCGAGCGAATGGAGACATTTCATATTTTAAAATGAAAATGTGCCATTGCCGCTTTAAAAGTGTTTATCCATTTAAGCTTTTGATTGCGTGTTGATTGTGCTATTACAACATCTTCCCTCTGACTTGCTGAAAACTACAGATGGTTTGTATCATCTGACCCCATTTAAGTAATGTATGTCTATTACATGCGTATATGATTTCTCATGCAAGAATTTAGAATGTTTTCCCATTTTTGTGTTGTCTGCTGGTACAAAAAAAACAGAGCAGAATGGCACATAGGGAATTACTTTGTAGTATCTTCTTCTGCGAGTGTGTCCCGGTGTGTCTGGTCTGTGTATATGTGTCTTTGTGTTGGCAAAAATGTTAACCACCTTGCACTTACTGCGCTCATACGTTTTTGCCCATTGCTCAATTCACCTCATACAGATTGCCTCTGATGATCCATGTGATCTTTGACCCCATTCACGATCCGCGAGGGCATACAACAGCATTCCGGGACACTCCTATTTTTATCCATAGCAGAACAAAATAAGCAAAATCGTATGCCATTGGCTTTACATAAAAGGGGCATTTTTCGTGATCCACAGACTTGTCCCCCCTGACTTACCTCCAAAAAGCCGAGATTTTTATATCACTGAAGCTTTACTTAGTAATCCATGTGTACCATCTTACGTGCAATCGGTCGTTCTCTAAGGACTTCAACAATTTTGTATTTTTCTGTCCGTAAACGGACAGAATTATAGCACAGTGTCCTATGGGACCGTGAGAAACGAGCATTTACTTTACTCATAAAACACAAAACCGCAAAGTCGGATCAGCTAAAAAGTCGTGAACAGCTTTCCTCAAGATATCTAGTGGAAAATTAAAAAAGAAGGTGCTGGAATCACGAAATGCACAAAATTTAAGCAGCCACGCCAGGAAATGTCCACCTCTGTTCTCCGCGGGCTTAAAATAGATTGGCACATGGTCCAGTGGCGTATCGGGCCTGCCCTCTCTGAGGGGGCAAATTCCCAGTCTTGGGAAATTGCCCGCTCTGAGGGGCAAATTCTCCCAGTCTTGGGAAATTTTCCCCCTCTCGGGGGGTCAAAAGGCCATTTTTTTTCCAGTCATAGGGCAAAAAGGGCGATTTAGCATGATTTTTGCATTTTTTTTTTTTTTTCCGGTCCCAAGTCGTCCAGGGGGTCCACCTGCCCCCTCCCCCCCCACCCCCCCTGTACGCCACTGCATGGGGGGGAGTTGCTTCCCATAAATTTGAATTTTCATGTGATTTTTCATCCAAGGGATATGTTGAACCACCTTTGGCCTTAATTTGGGGGGACCACATTAATAAAACTTTGTTGCCAATCTGTCCAATCCCACACAGACCTGATTTCTGAAGTCAATGGGTTTTAGGCCCACAGGGTCATTTTTTTCAAAATTCACACACCAACCCAATACCCAATTTCATGCGTTTCCTTTTGGACATAAATATTTTACGGCCAAAATTTAAAGAAGCGAAAATAAAGGAGTGTACAGGTGTCCAGTGCTAATTTTGCACACAAAAGGCAACTTCTCAAACCACTGGCACATTTGCAATAGTGCACCTCACAATTTTTCAAATTTAATATTTGCATGATTGTAATGCACTTAGTCAATTTCAATTCCCGGCCCTGGGGGTCCCGGGAATAGCGGGGACTTAGCCGGGAATGTACATTTTGCTGTCGTCACACCCCCGCCTTTGTCCCGCTAAAGTAGCACAAAATCCCGGGTAGCCGGGCTTACTTTTTTGTACATCCCCCGGCTATGTCCCGGCCCCTACTAGCCGGGCTTGGGTGTGACATCCCTGTATATTCTCGGGCAGTGGGGGCGGGGACTGGCTTTAACCACTCTGTCAATCCCGGCTCGGTCCCGGCTAGCGACAACAGGTCTAGCTATATAAAAATCCATAATATTTTGAGCGCCGGAGTGTCAGAACCCGAGCCGCAATTTCACCCACAACGAAATTATGGTTGAGAACCAAGCAATTAGTCGTTTGTTAAAAAACTTCCACATTGGTCCACTTCGACTAGCTGGCCACGTAAACTTTATAAGCAGAGTAATATTCTAAACCCTGCAATCATTCTGCCAACGAAACTTCACCAAACTTTTAAAAGATCTCATGGTGATTGTCGTTTTGTCGGCCTACTCTTTGATAGTGACTTTCTTTAAACTTGAATATATGCCCATGCCGTACTCTGTCAGTGGGATCAATATATTGCGACCTCGTTGGTAATTTGTGATCAGTTGATATTAAGTTTTTTTAAATTTTTTTCTGGCGATTTACGTTGAAAATATCGATCCGCGGATTTTTATTCTCGACCGTGCCTGTGTGCTACTTGTATAGCTTGTCTTTCACGACGACATCGACATGGACGAGATCGGACTGCAAAATTATGGTAGCTGTATAAAATGGTGATATACTACCAATTTGACGGGCGATCTGCTCACTGATAGCCTGGTTTTTATATGGTGACCCCATGCGTTAAAAGTCCCTCCCTGTTTATATCCTGGCGGAGCCGGGAAATTTTTTTGTTACTCCCGGCTTAAGTCCAAGCTATCATCAATGATTGTCCCGGCAGGTCGGGGACAAGATAACGCACATTCCCGGCCAAGTCCCGTCTAACATCCCTGCTTGCGGGGCAATACTTTATTGTACATGCCCGGCTATGTCCCGGCATATACCCCGCTATGTCCCGGGACCCCCAGGGCCGGGATTGAAATTTACAAGTGCATAAAGCTTTTATGTACATTAGCCTTAACCTGAAATGTTGAAGACCAAATCAGCGCCCGTATGGGTAAACAGAACGATTTTATAATTAATGTCGCCGGCGACATTTATTCAGCAGACAACAGAAATGGAGTTTAACACAAGAAAATACATCCGGGAGCCTGATTCCCATGACTTTAACCCTGTTTGACCAGTCTGTGACCTTTGTGGTTTTAATATCAATGAGTACAAGTCTATGATATTCATGTAATTCACATATTTGTTGATTAAAGTTATGGCAAACTTAAAGCAATATTAGCACATTTTTTTTAAGAGCACCCCCAATTTTTCAAAAAATTTGATTTTTACACGGTTGCATTGGTAACTGGCTAGTAAACTATACCTGGGAATGGTTAAGCTCTACAATGTCTATGTGTCGCAAACGAAGGAATTTTGTAACTAGATAATTGAATTATCGGGATCCCTGATAATATTCAACGGCTTACTGGAAACGGCCTTCCAATATGAAATAGCGGAAATAACTCCATGTAATATCGACGCCATCTATATTTGTTTTATTGGTTCAGGCAAGTCAAGATAGCGGTATTTTCTTGAGGTGGCACTATTTCATCATGGACGGAATAAACTTTAGCATTGCCAGCTCTGCCGTTAAGTACATTCTAGGATCCCAATTCTAATTACAAAACATCGTCATTTTATGATAAAATACGCAGTTTTGGGAGCATTCTCGTTCGCAGGGTAGTTTCTAGACAATTACAACATAGCTGTGCAAAAAATATAAATTTTGAAAATTGGGGGCCTCTTCAAAAAATGTGCACTAAATATTTGCTGTAAAAGTTGGCCTACTAATTACTTGGATGTCATTTAGTCCCTGTTTTGGGGGAGTCTATTTTATATGTAAAAATCCTCTATTCTTCAATGTAGAACTATATAGATCATTGCAATCAAATTAATGAAATTTAATTTTGTGAAAAAATGTGCCAGTGCCGCTTTAAAGGGCCACAATGACAAAAAATATAAAAAACTTAAAAAAAGCAAAATGCATTTTTTAATGTATTAAATAGGGATAGTGTATGTACGATTCCATATAAACTACTTAATGTAGGAAACAACCACCAAATAGTGAAAAAACATGAAGTATTTGAGGAAATTTGTAATCCGTCCTCCCGCTAATAGACATTAAGCGACGGCGTCTCAAAATTTACACTAAAACAGAGGATTGTGGTTTACACCAGTACAGAATAAACAAAAATAAATTATGTTGTGTTTGAGGTCAAAAACTGCATTGATATGGTGCACAATATCATGCTGAAAATCTATGATTCAGGGAATGTTTTTTGATCTCAAGTCGGAATTGTGATTACGCACGTATAGAAATTGCAGAATCGGATAAGAAGTACGCCTATGTTTAATACACGGATTCAAGCCAACCACTTGCAGGTTCATGTTTCGCAGATCCCATGCCAGTAACAAAAATATAAAAATATGGAATTTTGATGATTTTTCGATGTTCTGGAGTTAGCAAAATCGCTGCTAATCCCTTCAATAGACTCCCTGACAAAAAAGGGCAGACATGGGGCAACTTGCCATAGTTACAAATACATGGTTTCACGTTGCCTCTACTTCTCAGGGCTGTTTTATGAGCTTCAAGGAGGAAAATAACACACGTGCGGGCACACACACACCACAGATGAGTCAACTTCGTGCATATAGGGAGTGTCTCCCTGTATTGCCAAGGAATATACAATCCTAAACACGATATAAACATTTTAATAACTTCTAACAAAAACCTAGTTGACACTAGCTCTAATGGCATTTTCACTGATCATCTGTGTTTGTTTCATTCCCTCCCACAGGTTAAACCACAAAGACTTGGAGGGTTTGCTAGGCAAGCTGAAAGGAATAGTTCCAACTAACACGAGAGATTAGGTCCGGTATTCTCCTCAGCGGCCTCAACATTAAACTCTGACCGTGCTTTTAGAAGAGGGACCACGACACACACGCAACATAAGCAAAGAGCAAACAATAGCGATGCTAGGAATTAGGGACGGCCGACATAGGAGTGTTGTAATTTAATTGAGCGGTAGTGTGACATTTATCAAGAAGGCGCCACCTTATGTTGAGCATATTTGAAAGGACGTTTGCAGTTTGTGCGGCCTACAGCACATATAAGTAGATTTTCTCTACCCAAAGCCCAAAACTGTCCAAAGTAATCCCATGGTACAATTTAAACTGGGTGACTTGGACTAGCAAAGCTGTAAGCTTTTTATTAGTGTTTGGTAGTGTATCACTAAATTTCTATCATCAGTGGAAACAAAGTTAACAATATTATGCAGTAGTAACTTTATGCAAACACACAAAATAGCATCAATCTTGTCCTAACAAACATGCCAATTTAAGACAAGAAAGGGTTTGTTTAAAATTAATTTGACATAATGTGAAAATACCTTATGTTCTAATAGGTAGCATGTTTATTCTGCAAATACCAACTTTGTTTAATACGGATGAGAAACACACTATTAGAGCACAAACAAAGCTCTCCTTTGACGCCTGTATAACAAAATTTTAGTAAATCACCGACGGCACTTCACACATGTGTAGTACATTCGGGTGGCTGATCTAAAATACACACAATCGAAGTGTGTACATGTACGGTCATGCAAACCATGCTTGGATGCGCCACCAACACGTTTTGACGCATATAATTATGCCAGCAACAATTACTCTTGCATTTCCCAGTTCAACCTTGGTTCCACTGCCGGAAACTAGCCATGCATATTTCCATGTCACCTTATTAAAGTGAATGTCACCTCGCAATGATGACACTGTGGGATCAGGAATTCACGGATACCGACACACATAGTAGATCTCACTAGTAACATTATATAGAGCATAAATACCATTATTTAGGAGTACTTATTTCAACCCTCACTTCGGGATTGACTCATGGTGCAACGGATAATGACAAAAACAACACAAAACCTGAAAAACTGAAAGTCTATTTTAAATTTGTTTCAGCTTCCGATAGCCAAGACATACAGGATTTTCCCATAATCATTGCGCAATATAATTTTACCACCCCAAGGTCTAAAAAAGTCTCTCGAACGTCATGAACCACACAATAAGAATTTCAAAAATCTCCAAGCTGTATCGCCAAATATGAGCGGTCACCATTCAGTAATGAGAGTAATGAGCGGCCTTTCATTTGTTAAAATGTATGAAAGAGTGTGTACGTGTAGAGGCAAGACAGACATCAAATCTTATTTATCATTTTAAATTCTCATTATTCTTATAATACTAGTTATTTGGAAATACTTGCAAAACATGGTGCATTGCACTGAAAAATAAAAGATACAAAATATAAACAAGTAATCCTGGAAAAATGAATGGGTGAAAATACCCGAAGCACTTAAGTGCAAACTTTTTATATTTAAGAACAACATTGATGGAAGGGACATAAGGCCAAGAAAGTCAATGTTATGGTTTCCCGGAACATTTTTTGCAACTCATAATGAGGCAACTATTTCATCGTTCAATATCTTATTCTTAATTTGTAGTAACAGCCATTTCACCAAACCTCAGCATGCTCTAATACCTACATTGTGTGGTCAAAACACACCCTAACATTTTAGAAATGATTTGCACAACTGCTTATTTGGGTTAATCTATAAATTACATTACAAGATTGATCCACAAGAAGAAACCTTATATTTCTATACATACAAAATAATAACTTTTGAGGGATTTCAGCATCTCAAACGAGTGCAGAAAAGCAAAAAGGGGGGCGTGTACGGGAAACCTTAAAACATCGACTTCGTACGCCTAATGGCAAAAACTACAGAAAAATAGCAGTACCCTATTTAAATGATTAGAGTTGAGGTTATTTATCGCTTTTAATTTAAAATTAAGCAGTGAACATTTTGTAGGCACTATTTATGTCTAATTATAAAGGAAGAGGAGAGGTTGTTGTATGACCCATTTTTAATAATCAACGTTTAAAGTATAATTATTCAACTTCCAAAATCAAGATACATCCGGTAGAAAGATTAGCATATTTTTTTTAATTAGCACATAATTGTGATGATCAGGCTGCTATGGCAAAATTCACCAAAGGGGCAAATGTCCACTTTTTTATGGAAAAGGTCCAATTAGAGAAATGACAAGAAAGTCCACTTTTGTGATGAAAGGTCAAAAAAGTCCAAAAAAAGGATCCTTTTAGGGGGTTAGGTCCACTTTTATCGAAAAAGTCAACTTTTTGAAAAGGGCCGCTTTTCGAAGTCCTGCTAACCCCGACCATAAGTAAATCATGCGTACGGCCCTGGTGATGATGGTACTGGATGATACCTCATAGATGACAACAGAATTTAGAACGGGCGAGGATAAAGCTGACCGGCGGGGGCATGGGAGATAAATACCCCAACCAGGCGCAATAACTGGACGCACTTCATGATGCAGTTAAAGTAATTTAAGACAACAATATGCTGGGTTTTTTTTTTAAATTAAGTTTATGGCCACTGACCAAATATTGCACACACTCATTCCAGTTTGAACTCTAGTCGATCCGCGCTGATAGTAGGCTAAACCTTTATTCTGTCAGGGGATAATTTTAAAGGGAAGGGGACAGAGTTGTATTTTGAATAATACAAGTCCAAGTCAAGCACATGTTCTGTTCTATGACCAAAGAGTAGATGGTGCCAAGCAAAACTCCGATGCAATGCTACCATAATAGTGGACGCGGTGTGGCCGGCAGGTGGAATTGAATGCCAATGATTTGAACCAGGTGATTATGGATTTCTGTTTTTCTGTGTTGTGAAGTTGGTATAATAGGTCTACTTCTTGCAAATTGGTCGTCTTTTCACCCTACAAAATCAATTTGTATATTGATTAGAATGTGGAGCAAGTTACGGCCCTATTCCATGCATTCGACAGGTCCAAAACTTTCCCGCCTGCCCATCAGCGTAAATCTATTATAGTAAAGGGTATTACCGAGCTGTTGAAAATTAATGCTTTATTATTTGCAATAAAGTAATAGCATGCATATCTCAGTTTTAAGGTTTGGTTATTCATCGCATTTTGGGAATGGGGAGTAATAGTGGACTTTTGAAAATTGTAAAAATTAATGAAACACAGTGGTTTTAAAGGCTGATGCACAGATTTTGAAATTTCTTTGGTTATTAATTACAAATAGTCAACACGTACTAACGCCAGTCACTTAACAGACTCAATTCCAAAGTGTGAGATGATCAGACTTTTCCATTTTAATACATTAAAATTTATGTATAGTTATAGAATTCCAGATCCAAATTTTTTTTTTATCCACAGTATCATATGGTACTGCCCCTATGTGTTTCTGCCTTAAGCTGAGAAGAATATACCTAAAAGAGATTCGAAGCAAGTAATCAAGGATTGTTTGACAGCGTCAGTGTCTGGTATGACATTATTATGTTATTCAACAATACCTCGACGATCGAGAGGCAGTAATCCTTAGTCATACATTTCCCAATGTATAACCCAAGATTTGAGTTTGGAGGACTTTTTAATCCATGATGCTCACAAGTGCGTGGTATTTGTCAAAACGGCCTTGAACACAGTTTAGAACTCACTGACCTTTGAATAGAAAGCCATGGAAAACTTAAAATGACCCCAATTTGGTACACTCATTTGTCGACTATCGGTAGAATTTGAACTCCAATTTCAATGTATTAATGACATCTTGGATATCTTCAAATACATGAGTTAACTAAATGTGTATTTTCTCTGTCCTATCACAAAAATGAAACAAATTTGGACTAGTTTATTCTCAAACTTATTTGTAACAGAATAGGATATAATTGGACATTTATTTTAATTTGATTAAGTATTATGAAAATGAAGTATGATGAACTGGCCAAACCCATAAAGTGTCAACGTTAGTCCGGTCCTAAGAACAATTATATTAACGTTAGGTCATGAATTGAAGCACAAAATTGAGTAAAATTGATATTCGCAGGATACCTCGCCATAAAAAAAAAGTTAAGGTGCCACAGCGCCATGTGCGGCCAAGGTCATTGCAAGCCGCCAAACAGAACTTGTTCGAATACGCTCGAACTTTTAACAATGGGACTACAGCTTGCTTCCCATCTCTTTTAGGGATATATTAGTCTCAGCTTAAGGGGACACTATCAGTGATCTGCCCAAAAGAGTCAAACTATTCAAAATTGGAGGAATAACTACAAGTGTAGATAAGTCTGTAGAATTCTCATAAGTTAATTTGCCAACTGAAAAAACTGATAGAAAAGGAAGGACACAGCAGAGGTCAAAGATATGAATCGCCAGTGTGCTA
>JAMKCH010063589.1:0-11252 GCA_023653785.1 Ophioderma brevispina
CCCTCCCTCGACTATCAAGAAATATGTGAGATTTATATTCATCTGAACCGCTGGCCCGAGTATGATAGTATGTGTGCGTAATCTTATACGCGCAAGTTCGATCTAATTGTGGAAGAAATAATTGGTAATTTTGATAATTATAGGCCTTACCACACAGTGGCATATTGGGTCTGCAAGTGTACAAACATTGCTTAACATCAAAAAGCAACCGTAAGATCAACTGAAAGTTTGGAGCTAACATTTTCATAGTGGAATCTAGTCAACCATATTACAATTGAGGTGTTATGATCAAGAAATGTACCGTGTAGGTCTATGCACTATAGCCAATGCGGGGTTATTCTTAGATACGAAAAAAGTATACGGGGATGTGGCGGCGGAGAAGTATAATGATCGGTCCTTTTAGTAGAATGATCGGTCCTTTTTAGGTATGATCGTCCTGTATAATGATCGAGTCCTTTTTAGTTAATGATCGGTCCTTTTAGTATAATGATCGGTCTTTTTTTCTTGAAACGTGGTCATGAAAAGGTTGTTGAATTTTTTGCAAGAATAATTTTACAGCGGTTAATCATGTATGATGAACTATGGAAAGGTGCAAAAACCATCCGAGCAAACCACAAATGTGAGAAATAGTACGCCAGAAAACGGCTCTAGAAATACATTTTAACAGTTAGTTTTCTCTAGCTGCTGGGGCTTAACCCCCAAACTCCACCAAAGCAGGAATAAGCATGAGTAGCAAATCTGTTAATTTTGGGTATATTTTCGGGGTAGATGTCCAAAACACCTGGCCGCACATCCCTTCCCAAGTGAGAACATATGAAATTAAATATTAGGCTATTTTATCGCCCTCCCCCCCCCCCCCCCCCCCCGATTAATATAAATTGTTTACCATACGGAACAAAACCGCCATGTGAAACAAGTAAATTAAAATAAGCAGGCTGGTTCCTTCAAATTTCAGCCCTACTTGCTTAATAAAATCATTACAGTATTTATTAGTAGCGAACTGCATTAGTGGCGTTCGAAATGAAGCGCCTTACCCTCGCCTCTTTCTGGAGACGGTGTGGTTATTTGCAGACACTGGCGAGATGGAAAAATTGTTTAAGTTAACAAATAGACCACTGGCTGAGGGTAATTCATCAACAAGTTATGTTTAAGATTCTTTTTAAAAAAAAAAAAAATGATGGCCACAATCGAGAGAGATGAGATCAATGAGGTGAGTTAATGTTGGGGTGTTGGGTGACAGGGTAAAATTAATTTCCCCTTTTTTTTTACATAAATTTAGAAATTGATGTTAACATCACATAACTTGAGAAGCAAAATCTTAAAACTGGCATTGTAAATACTTGTGTTGCCTTTTAAACTTGACATTGAATGACACGATGACCACTTACCGACCACGCAAAAAGATTTTAAAAACATATGGCTATTATTATTATTATTATTAATTATTATTCTATTATTATGGTAATTACTATATCGTCGTTGTTATTACACGGTTTTAATAAGTTGTGATTGTTTACCATAATGCTATCAATAGTGATTAATCATCATCATCGCATCATCATCTTCGTCGTCAGTCGCATCATCATCATCATCGTCATCACCATCATCAGTATCATCATCAGCATCATATCATTATCATCATCATAGATATCTCATGGCATCGGCGGCGTTCATCTACCATCATTGCTGTAAAAATAATAAATCATAGGGAGGGTTGAAACGTTGAAATGAAAATTCATAGAGGCTGAAAAGTGTAACAAAACTGTTTGAATGTATTAGTGGCGAGCCCCCCCCACGCCATCCCCCTGCGCCGCCCCTGTTTTATCAATGGTCGATGATGAATAACACCCCACAACAATGCGCGCATGCACACAACGTACAACACACCGGCGCGAGTACACACACACGGAGCGCTATCGCACGCACATACACAACTTTATCAATATATTCACAAAACGTGAAATCCAAGCTGAAACCGAATTTAAGGGTAGTGTAACCCTGGTGCTTGTGTTTTTACACGATTTCTGATTTGGGCACCATTAACATCAAACTGTGTTCTATAGTGACAAACAAAGGTTATCCACTGCAGACTATCCTGAGCTGTATTTTTTTCCAATTTAAAACAGCTATTTGACCATTAAAGTCACAAAAAACCGCTTGGTTTAATAAACGCGGGGATTTAAGCACATGTTCACGCCGTCAGGGGCGCAAGGCGCCACCATCGCGTAGCGCGTTGGTTTTTGCTGCGTAATGAAGCGTCCGCGTGTTTTAAGATACTTTTGCGCGAAACGCATTGGAAAAACGAAAAATATATTTGAAAATGTAAACAAAGCGATAATTTAGACCAGATGAAAGTTCAATTTCTTCTATTTCTGGGGAGTTAGAGCCAAAAATGTTTTGATTCAATAGTGCATAAGATGTATTTTCATCACTTGCACAAACATACTCAATTGTTGAAGTTTCAAGGAATAAAGTTACGTTGAGAAAGAGACAGCTTGAAATGGCGTGAAAAGTAACTTTTTTACTAAAAACACGGATTTTCTCAATGTTCATTTTCGCAAAATTGAAAATTTTCAGACAGATAACTCCTAAAAATACCGAAGTAAAAAAAGGGGTACGGTTATAACCTTTCCTACGCTAGCAATCGGTCTTCTCTAGGGACACGGTTTCTCAATTTTCTTTTGCGAATTTATACTAAAGATATTCTCCACTATATAATAAATTCGGAAAAGAAAAGTAAAAACACACTTTTTTGACATTTTTCCGTATATTTCGAAAAGTAAGCTCGATTTTAAAAAATTAAAAAACAGTCTCCTAGACAACTTTGTCGGGTTTCTAAAACCAAAACATAAGAAATCATGAAAATTCAAATTGTTTTTGTTATGCTGTCTGAAAATGTTGGGGCAAACACAAAATCGTGTTTTTTAGTATTTTTCTCAAAATACGGAAAGTTTTTACATTAATCTGATGCCATCATCGGGTTCATCGTCCAATTTTCTTTCTAGAAATGATAACTTTTCATCAATCAATCCAAAAATTAATAAAAATTTGCAAAGTTACAAACCAAATAGAGTAATCGGAAACTCAAGGTTCACACGGCCTTAAACCGCAGCGTGATAATGGGAAATCAAAACACCAGCCATGCCTCTTGCGGTTATGTTCGGCTTTCGGCTACGGCCCATTGTCAGGTGTTCACGAGGCATTACATGGGGAGGAATAGGAGAACCACATAGCCATATCGTATTTGTGTATAACCCTAACTGCTTGTGCGGTTTCTAGCTATCTCCAGGAGGATTCAGAGATCCCAGTCCCGAAGGGTAACAGGGATAGAAAACAAAAGAAACCTGAAGGGCCCTGGCGGATTGAACCCGGAGGGCCTACGGCCCAACATTCCATAGACCAGGCATGGCAAGCCACAAGGGGTCAGCTGGCCGGCCAGGGATTCGCTGCCCCTATGAGTGTTGGTGCGCTGACGTCATCGCCTATCGTTTCGGTTCGTGAGCGTTGGCGCAGGGGAGGGCGAGGGTGGGTGGGTTGCGGGGGGCTTAGTGCATTTTCCCCACTTCAGCTCATTGAGTTATATGGTGTTTGAGGGTGTAAGGGCTAGAAAGAGGAAGTTACAATTTTCACTTGGATGTACAGAAGAGAGAGGTAGGCCTATAGTAGAGTAAGCGGTAAAGGAAAAGGAAAAGAAGAAAAGGGAAAAATGACGTAGGTACCAGGTATGATGTAGAGGAGAGAACGAAAATAGAGAAAGAGAAAATAATATAAGAAAGGAAATTAGCACAATTAAAGAAAGGAGATGTAGAAAAAGATTCTGGCTGCGGATAGAGGAGAAGAAAGAGAACAGAAACAGAATGTGAGAAAAAAAAACGAGATGACAAGACAAAAGAGAAAGGCCGCCGCCGCGAGGACCGCGGGGAGAACGCTAGTCCAAGAATTACAAATAAGCGAATAGAAGAACGAAGAAGAAAATGAATGCGAGAGATAGAGCCAAATTGTCCTTGAGAGAATGTAGAATGAGAAAAAGAGGGAAAGGCAAACAGCTTGAAAAAAGAGCCAATATGAGAACAGGAGATTTTCATTTATTCCAATATGGAGCAACAATTTGTGAGTTTTATGCCAAAGTATTAAAGCAATATTAGCACCTTTTTTGAAAGAGCGCCCCAATTTTTCAAAAATTTGGAGATTTTTACACGATTGCATTGGTAACTGGCTAGTAAACTAACTATACCTGTGAATGGTTGTAAGCTCAAAAATGCTATGTGTCACAAACGAAGGAAGTTTGTACTAGAATAAATAATATCGGGGCTTCCCGATAATAATCACGGCTGCTGGAAACGGCCTTAATGTGAAATAGCGGAAGTAGCGCCATGGACGTGTCTACGCTCATCCATTAGTTGTTTTAATATAGTTCAGGCAAGCCAACAAGTTAGAGGTTTATTTTCTCGATGGTGGCACTAGTTTCATCATGGACGGACAATAAAGTAGCATTCCAGCTCTGCCGTTAAGTCCAATCTGGGGAGGATCACAATTCTAATTACAAATCGCTTAGTTTGTGATAAATACGCATTTTTTAGCATTCTCGTTCGCAGGTATAGTTTCCTAGACAATTACCCAACGTAACTGGCAAAAAATATCAAATTTTGAAAATTGGGGGCGCTCTTCAAAAATGTGCTGCTTTAAATGTTCTTACGAACTGAATAAAAGGGTCTAAAGACTGCAAAAGAGGCGCTGAACTGGTTTCCTTGACCGCCAAACATACCCCGTACCGCGCATTTAGTCAATGCTCTAGCGCTCCTCCGGGGGCTCACTACTCTCACTGTCCCGGGATACAAAGTGTGCACATTCCCGCATTGGTCATTTTTTTATACTTGCGTTACACGGTAAAAATATTGTCAATTTTGCTAGCAGCATTATGCCACAATTAATGCAATACCGTAAAAATTTGTGAGTATTACCACTCTTAACTGGTTGGGGGGTCTAAAGGCCGGCCATGGATTATATAAAAACCACTTTCCAAGGAATTTTTGATGAAAACCACCACAGGATAGAAAGCACCTTTTAAAAAGACACAATACAAGACCAAACCTAGAAACAAATTTGTTCAGAAGAATACTAGGCACATGTGGCGAAAAGACCCTAATTCGTTTCTTCTCTCTGCATTTTCTGCGGCATTGATTCACATAAAGAATTCTGCCTTGCTTTAATTGGTAAAAATTAAGTACATTATAACTATATTAAGTCACAAATGTCTCTCCATTTTAAATTTTTTTACGGTTAGTTGTGATTTACCATAGATTTCTACAGTAAACCAGTTATACTATGTATATAAAATATTATGGGCACCAATGGCCTACTATACTTTTCAAGATTTTTTAAATTCATTATTTACTTTATGTTACTAGGTGTATGCATTATGAAAATCAGAATCACACTAATTCTATAAGTTTTTCATTTTTGTCATGGGCACTTCCGTTAGTGTATAAGGAGGGCTCCTATCTGTCGCATTGCTTTCAATTCGCCGCAGAGAGAGAGAGAGAGAGAGAAAGCGGCTAAGGACACGTGTACGATATTCGGGGGGGGGGGGTTTTTTTTTTTTTTTTTTTTTTTTTTTTTTTTTTGGGGGGGGGGGGGGATAGGTAAGGAAGTTTGGGTGTGGTTGATTTTTTTCTTCTGCCAGGCAGAAGATTAATCCTGAATTGACCAAATCCTCATGCAGTGGTACACAGTTCTTATTGTATGTATACAGCCCATCCATTGTTTACACTCCTCAGCTGTTACTGATACTGGCTGTTGAGGTCAAGAGTCTCATATTTCCATGCATGGCCATGGTCAGTGATATACATACCCTACTTGCACCACTAGTGATAGTGACATTCCCTGCTTGCACTAAATGAGACTAGTCCTGACCAAGCTTTGTATGGTAGCTATATGTAACAGTTTTTCTGATTGGTTGGGTCAGATTGCAAAATTTTGCTTGACAAATTAAACTGTAGAATGACTTCTATAGCCAATTTATATCCAAAATAATACTTCCAATGTTATAATATACAATTGTGGTACAGAATTACATTGTTTGTATGTATATTTTAACACTGATAGCATGGAACTATTTCATTAAGCAGACTAATATTTCATGTGTGGTAAACAGGCACAACTTTTGTACAGCAATGTATGACAGATATTACTACACAATAGTGATTTGGCCTTTGCACTGGATAAGAAGTTCCATTTAAAAGGGAAGTATGGTAACCTGTAGCTTGGGTGTTCCATGCAATGCGATTTCTACTTCAAATCATACCAGGTGTATCAGAAAAAGTAACATGAAACTGAATGTCTTTTGTTTCACAATAAAGGTTGATCATTATGATTGATGCCTTGCATAGTATTCATTACAATGTAGTGTTACAAAACTCAATTTGTTGTTTCATTTCACAAATTGTGCACTAAAATGCAGAAGATTGTCCTTTTTAAGGACTCGTCTTGTATAAACCATGGTTAATTTGTTCCCTTGGCCAGAGGAGCCGTCCTTGTTATTTTATGTCTGAATATAAAGCTTCCTGTAGGCCTATATTATAGGCAATCTCCATCTACAATGTTCAAAAAAAGCTTTCAAGTGTTCCCATATCTTTTCAGTTTGTAGGCTTTTTATTTGAAAGGGCCATTTGTGTCCCCCCCCCCCGAGTCTAAAATTTTTATATATCATCCGAACCGCTGGCCCGAGTATAGTATGTGTGCGTAATCTTATACGCGCAAGTTCGATCTAATGTGGAAGAAATCAATTGGTAATTTTGTATAATTATAGGCCTACCACACAGTGGCCTATTGGGTGTGCACCGTGATACAAACATTTGCTTATAACATCAAAACGCACCGTAAGAATCAACTGAAAGTTTGGAGCTAACATTTTATAGTGGATATCTATATATTACAATTTGAGGTGTTATGATCACGAAATGTACCTTTTAACTCCCCCCCCCCCCACCTAAGGGGGGTTAATTCTTAGTAGAAAAAGGGTATACGGGGATGTGCGGTCGAGAAGTATAATGATCGGTCCTTTTTAGTATAATGATCGGTCCTTTTTTCTTGAAAATTGGTTTAATAAAAGGTTGCATTAATTTTTTGCAAGAATAATTTTACAGCGGTTAATCATGTATATGAACTATGAAAGATGCAAACAAACCATCCGGGCAAACCACAAAATGTGAAAAATAGTACTGCCAGAATGGCTCAAAATACATTTTAACAGTTAGTTTTCTCTCAGCTTCTGGGGCTTCGCCCCAAAACCTCCACCAAAGCAGGTATAAGCATGAGTAGCAAATCTGTAATTTTTGGTATAATTTCGGGGCAGTGGTCCAAACACCTGGCCGCACATCCATATACCCATACCAACAACAGTGTGTGTGAACCCTCTCCGGACTTCAAGTATTAGGCTATTGGCTATGTTTGTAAGCGCAGCCTCTCTGGGCCTTTTGGAAATCTGTATTGTTATTCTTGAGTGTATGGTTCCCCTTCATTTTGGTTAAAGGGGGATGGCGCGATTTAAGTCTATACATTTCTCATCTTGATAGAAGTGGTCTTCACCCGAAAACCCCCATCTGTAAAGTTTCGCGCCGATATTTCAACCCGTTTTGAAATGAGAGCTAAAAACGTGGTTTTGTTGTAATCTCCATGTGTGAAATTAATATTGGTCGACCAAAATGGGGGCATATTTTTACTCGTAACATCCAAACCAAACACCCCGAGATTCCACAGAAAAGGAAAAAATATTATTTGTCCTCTTCTGATACGGACTTTTGATCACTGTTCCGGTAGGGTCCCGGGGAACGAGGCTATTAGCGATGATGGACCTTTAACTTCTGTCATTACTTCTGTGCCATTTCAACATGTTAACATCCTATTTTTGCAGGAAATAGGGGTCTATACATAACCTCTAATGACGCAACTGTGCTGCAAAGGGCAATTTCGTGATCCTCACCCCCTCCCCGACAATTTAGATTTGTAGGCCTATATCATCTGAACCATATGTGTACGGACTTGCAAATTCGGTCACATCTTTAAGAAATTCGACATCTTGTTTTTTTCTGTACGGATAGAAATTAAAACACAGTGGCCTATGGGACTCTGTAAAAACAAGCATTTGCTCATCACACAAAACCGCAAGATTGGAATCAATCATATATTTCGGTATACTGTCAATACGGACACTAATACACTGCAAAAACTGGGGTGTTAAAATGTTAACACTAAGTCGGTGTCAAGCTTGTTGGTGTTAGTTTGTGGTGTTGAAATTTAGGATTTAACACCACTCGGTGTTGCTGCATAAGTTTAATTATGGATGTTGGTGTTCTGTTTATGATTTGTTAGAGGCAAGCAGTTATAATAGAAACACAAAATAACAAAATCAAGCATTTTCTACTAAAATATCACATGTTACAAATATAAATGTTAACACCAAAGTCTGGTGTTAATTAACACCAGAGGGAGTGGTCCCGTATTGACTCCGGGAGAGTGTTAAATTACACCAGTAGTGTCAATTTGGCACCCGGCAGTGTTAAAAAAATGATTAACACCATATGTGGTGTAAAATTAACACCAAACAGTGTTATATCATACATTGTAACACCAAAATTGGTGTTAATATAACACTAAAATGGTGTAATCTAACACCAATGGGAGTGGTCCCGTATTGACTCCAGGAGATTGTTAAATTACACCAGTATGTCATTTGGCACCCGGCAGTGTTAAAAAAATGATTAACACCATATGTGGTGTAAAATTAACACCAAACCTGTTTAGATCATACATTGTAACACCAAATTGTGTCTTAATATAACACTAAAATGGTGTAAATCTACCCCCCAGAGGGAGTGGTCCCGGATTGACTCCAGGGGAGAACTTCCAGGCTGGTGGTTAAATTACACCCATGGTGTTAAAGTTAACACTCCAGTTTTTGCAGTGTAGGGCCCCAGCCTATGGGGGGGGGGGGGGGGGATCGGCCCTATACAAGCTCTTACACGTAAAAAACATATCTTTGAAAGCTGTTTTATCATTCTCCTTTTCTGTCAATTTTTCAGTTGGAAAAAATAACATGAAAATTAATCCTTGCAAATTTTAAATAGTTTGTCTCTTTCGCAGCTTTTCAGGTGCTCACTGGAAGATTTTTGTACTAATTGCAATTCTTTTTTTCCTCTCTCTTTGTGTGTTTATCAAAACTTCAGAAACAATGACCACGAAAGACCAAGATAACTCATTGCATTCTAATTCATCGATATTGACATTTGGTGGTAAATTTTTACTATTAGGGCCTACTTAAGTTTTCAAGGGTTCAAGTGGGGATCATTTTTTTTTTCTTTGGCAGGTATATCTTTCAGCTTTTTCAACAGCTGAGCTGATGTGAGTGCCGGTGTAGAAGTAGCCTAATTTAAATATAGTCCTGGCGTACTCATAGTCCGGGACCAGGTGGAACAATAGGGCAATGTTCGTTGCTCTTCACGCAACATTAGTTCCACGCTATTCCGTTCCGTTTCGTCTATGGAGCCCCCGGACTGTGGCCTCCCGCCGACTATATCTGCTTTCACACCGGGATCGAGACTCGGGGTGTTTTTTCTCTGCCTGTCGCCATACGCTGTTCTCTCAGTCGGTAAGCTCAAATCGTGCACATCTGCTATTAAATGTTTCTAATTTTATAAAAAAAATGAAAAATATTGTGTTTTGTAGTATTGTGAATCAGATTGAGCCATTTTTTCAACATCTACCACACCAATAAAGATTTATTTGAATTTACTAAAATATTCAGTATAAACTACTTTTCCGTTCACGAATCTTATTTTGAAATGGAACAAAAGGGAATTTTCTGATCGAATTGTTGCAAGAAGGTTTTATTATTCCGGCGCTGGTATTTCTACCGTGCGGGAGTTGCCAAGCATATTCGCCGCTTGGCTTATTCTTATCTGGATAATATTTCAACAAAGAATTATACAGATAATGTTTAAATATTGAACAGAAGTCAATTTGCATACGGGAAAAATTAAGCTAATTATTTAAAGAAATATTTTGATATTGATAAGTTCATACAACGATTAAATTTAAAAACCATTATCGTTTGTTTTATGGATAGCTGTTGAGTTTCTGCGCGTTAGAAAAATCAATTAGCAAACATACACATGACTGTTGTCTGTGGTGAGTGGTAATAAGAGGGCGAATTTGGAGCAAGCAAATGATTTCAATGCCATGGTTATACTGCTATTTACTGGGACCGTGAGATGAACTCTGAATGGAGATTTGACGAAAGAAGATCGCTACTACGATATGAGGATGACGTTTCACACGAATATAACAATGGACAAGAAAGAAGGGAGATCGATGAGGTAAGAGATTTGCAAATCGTGCGATCAATTTGATGAACAATTCAATTTACAAAACCATACATCATGACATGTCATGAACGTATGCAAAATGAACACTACAGAATGCTAACATTTTATATCATAACAAACAGGGCAGACGTCCACCAGGAAAACCGTCACTCAAGCGTAATGCACCGTAGAATATGTCACGAGTTGTGTATTCCACAGACTTACATTACAAAGACATAAGTTAAGTTCTGGACTGTGTTCAGCATGTTTTCCTTTTTTTTGTTTACCAATTTAAAAACAGCTTTGCTTTCTCACGGTGCAAGTCGTTGTCATAAAAAACAGGCTATCCTTACCTCCCAGGATCCCTATGATACTGGAGTGAAGTAGTCTAATGGTGTTGAATACGGTTCATTTATATATGAACACAGACTACTAATCCTTTTATAATCCATTCCAACTTCTTATATGTTGTTGCATTTGATATTCTCTCAATCACCTTTCAAGAACATTTTAATCCCTACGTCAAAGCTGAAAGAATTTCAAGAGTAGAAGTTCTCCAATACTCAAATGCAAGTTTCAGTCCAGATTTGGGGAGTAAGATGCATATAACTGAGAACTAACCGGATGTGCGCCGTGAGATACTCACACGTGTGAGTCTGTCTATCACAGACATGACAGACTCACATGAACAGTTGATCGAGAAACTCTATGATATCCGTCAACTGCGCCATCCAGTTGACGGATAGAGAACGAGAGAGTGTAAATTCAGGCGGCCCTGCATTGCAGAAAATTAGCGATGGACTTTGATAGTTGTAATTGTTAAATTAGTCTCGGCAAGCGAATGCAACATGAAAAAGAATTAAGCTTTCCCGATTGGGATTAACTTTTTTC